>CAJHUC010002190.1:0-21664 GCA_905146915.1 Ostreobium quekettii
TAAACACTAAAGACCCCCAAAGAACTTGCTAGATTTGCTGAACATTAAAACCTTGACCAACCCCAACCCTAAAAGACTGGTTCCTTCAAACCCCGAGGCAATCCACTCGAAAAGTGCCAATTCGCTTCGCAACACTCAACGATTCATCAAGCCTGACTCAACTCTGAATCAGCGCCCCAAGTCTCGTCCTTGGCTCCCACACAATTTCCCATCTAACCCACTCTCACTCTCTTTCCGTGGACAGGCGTGTGCGACACAAGATGAAGGGGAAGCCGAGGGGTGCAAGCAAGTACCGTCCCATCGAAACCCACAAAACCCCCCCAATCCAAGGTTGCCAACCTCACTGGCCCTCCCTGCGTTTCCAGGCCCTCCACAGACACCCGATATATAGGGGTGACAAGAATCAGACGGTGATGGCCCCGAATGGGCGTAGTTACCGCAGTGCCGGAGACCTGTGCCCCTCCCAGCATTTCCAGGCTCTCCACAGACACAATGTACAGGGGTGACAGGAATCAGACGGTGATGGCCCCGAATGGCCGTAGTTAACGCAGTGCTGGACAACTGTGCCCATATATATGTGTGCACATATATGCCCGTATATATATACCAAGACATATATGTCTTGGTATATTATGTGCAAGTTTGGGATCCATCACACAAAGAGAACGCAGCCGCTGAAGCGCGTACCGTTGAGTCCGGCGCCCTCTCTCAGCAGCAAGCACCAGCTGGTTGTGGTTGGAAAACGGTGGGATTGTAAGAAGAAATTCCCACATCTGAAATGGTACTCTTCCTCTTCAGAATGTCTCAAGAATGAAATCATAACTACCTACGTTCAGGGCCTGCTGTAAAAAAATACTTTTTACACGCACATTGCGATTAGTCACAACGCGAGCCTTTGAAGAGCTTGGCCTAAATCCAGAAAGCAACTTTCAAATTGTAATATGTCGTGCCCCTGTTCGATTTGATTCCAGCATGCCAAGGATACACAGACGTGGTCAGCAATCAATCGTCTGTGCATTTACTGAAGCTTCTGCGATCGTCGGATATTGAGGTTATTGAACATCGTTGCGACGGCTTTTGAAATAGGGTGCAGGGTAAAGAACTAGCTGGCCATCAATGTGTGACACCTCGCCCCACAGAGATTAATGATAAGTGTCCTTGCGGGATTGAAGTGAGAAAGCCGCGCCTCCGTATAGTCTTTGAATTTGTCACTTTTCCCTTCTTGTTTTCCATGCTATCTAAATTTTCCCACATGCATTGATAGTTGATTGAATCGCAGACGTTTGGAAAGTCCTTTCAAAATAAGAAGAGATTTCTTTTGTGTGCGATGAGCACCAATAACTAGAAAGCGGAGAGGTGATCGCAGCGTAAAAATTGGATTTGGAATTAAATCTAGCATGAAACTTCCATTTTAATGAGCCATCTGAACCCCTTGGCAACACATCTGCACACATTGCTCTTGGGAGAATGAAACAACGACACGAAGTCAGTATGATTGGCAGACGAATTCGCGATTTTCCGGATAATGGGTCGGATATTCTTGTATGTTGGTACCAAGACCCCATCCGGCGAACTTATAGAAAATGCATCGATATTCTACAATCGTAGAGAGGAAGTGAATAAGCACTGCTGGTAAATATTTTCAAAGCTGAGGACGAGATTTGGAGGCAGATTGTTATTTCCAGTGCCTCGCTTCACTCATAGAAATATTTTGGTCAACTTTAATTCAAACCGATGTAGTCAATGCGATCGGGTGAAAATTTGCAGAAGCCGCTCTCGTCCAAATTTGCAAAATATGATTCACAAAATATCGGCGTGGAAATCATCAGACATGCACGGACAAGAAATAGTCTGAGATTGAAACAAACGTCCAGGGTGGCGCTGATGCAGAGGTCGGAGCTTTTTTCTGATGTGGTGTTGAAGTTTGTTTTACATATCGTACATACCGAGGCAAGGAGGTAGCCATCCGCTTCCTAATTTTCACGCAGAAGCGCTGTCCATGATTTGTTCATTGAATTCCCAAGCACAGCGCAAACAATATCCAGAATCAATCCGTGCCCGATGCGTTTTAACCCATCCTTGTTATTGAGTAAATTCTTGCATGGTCTTGGACTTCAACGCGCAAACTGTGGAAACTGAATCTTGTGCACAAATCAGGAAGTTGACGGCCTATTCCGGGGGGAAGGACCCCCAGCCCAGTATTGAACTTTTCTAGAATCAATAATGTCATGTACCCATTCAAAAGGAATAAAAAAGCTCGTTGACTACCAGTTCAACGCCGGGCGAATGCATGAACGCGGCATTTCCGTGCTCTACCGATTTACAAATCGCACAAGCAAAGCACAGCTGCGCCCGCCGGGGCCCGGGGATCCAGAGCGCATCGGCCGGCGGCCAAACGGCGAGGCCCGCGCCGGTCCTGGCGGCGACTTCGTCAACACATCGTGTCAAGAGGCCTCGGCTGGGGAGGCGGAGCGGCTGAGGGCGTGTGGGTCGGGCCGGAGGGCCCAAGGGCGAGGTGGAATGCCGTACGAGCTCTTGCGCACCTTCTACGCAAAGGCGGAGGACTTCAAGTTCGAGGAGGCGATTCTAGAAAACAAAGTGTGAGTTTGGGAACGGGAGCTGGTTCCGCTGGTGTGGGAAAGTGAGATGGGGATGGCAAAGGTGGCGAGCGGGGTGGGGTTGGGTTGGGTGGGGTTGGGTGGGGTGGGGTTGGGTTGGGTTGGGTGGGGTGGGTGTGGGGTGGGGGGCCTTTTTCTTGCCGTTGCTGTTTCCCTTGCCATGAACACAGATTGGTGGCACCCTCACTTCCAGCGCTTCCTGCCACCACTCCCCGGGTTCCTTGATGCGCTCGAACCTCAGACCAATGCACAGATGGGTGTGAGCTTGAGGACTTTTACACGCATTTGTACATATGAGGAATGTTGTGTATATTTGTGGGTGAATTGGAAGAAAAGTAATGTCAACGCGCAAACATGCAAATATATAAAAGTTCTGGAGCGTGAGCGACAACCGTAGGTGGGCCTGTTTGGCTTACTGTGCTGTTTTCTTTTTGCGTTGGCCAGGTGCACGGTGTACCGCGCACGCTGCGCGTATTCTAACGGAGCGGTGAACCTTAAGTCCTACAAGAATTTAACCGACAACGTCAAACGGAGGGTGCTCCAGGAGATCAGGCTGGCTCAGGCGGGTCAAACCACAATGTATAATTAATTTAGTCCAATTCCGTGTTTATAAATGTATGCAGCAAGTTAATCAGGAGTATATGAAATGCAAAACGGAGGGAAAATATTGTTTTCTTTTGATGTTTTAGGAATTAACTTTCACGGATTAAACCCTCCAAAAGCAGCGAAATCGCTATTTCGCACATTTACTGACTTTGATAGAATGATGCTCATTTTTTAAGCCTTTTGGTTTCTGCCTGCGAAAATGGGCTACGCCGTCCCTTTTCAGGATGTCGTTTGGCATGCAAAGGCCGCATGTGCATGAGGCCGCGTTGGCTTCACGTGCTTGTAACGTTCCCTGCAGAATCTACCCAAGGCGCGTGCCATGATCGCTTGCAATACCGACCGAAATTTGCTGAGTACAGATCAGCGCAGCGCGCATGGCAACACTTCAAACCACGGAGTTCGTTTTGTGATTCAGAATTTCCAGCGTCTCGCTGACGTCAGCTCGGATGCCGTACCAGAGTTTTGCGCATTCTTACATAATGGGTTATGCCAATGGAAGCAGGATTATCAAAACTGAATACAAATTTGCATCAAAAAGTAAACAAAATGTTATTAAATTTGTATCGAAATAAGTTCTATCAAAAACAGATCAAAATTAAAACTAAATGATTTTGCGCTCTACAAGATAGATACGCCAACGCTCCTGCACCCTAGGCGATGGCGGGAATATGGGCTTGTGTGAATCACCGCGCATCATTCTCCTTATCGTTATGTGTTCATTTCTTCTCATCCACACAGTAAGAATTGAATCTTCGTGTCGCAGGCCGGCTGCCCCTTCATTCAAAGGTGTTTCGATGCCTTCGAGGACAAGTATCAGTGGTGGGTGGTGCTTGAACACTGCGCAGGCGGCACGCTCCTGGACGTGCTGAGGCGGATAGGCAGGGTGGACAACGAGGGATGGCTGGCATCTCAGGTGGAGCCTCATTTTGATGGGGGCGTTGACGTTAATTTTATTGACAGCAATATCAACGCCGATCGGAATATCTGTTGGCCGACGGCAGTGGCCGGCTGTTGCCATTAGTGTTAAGATAGAGCCATTTTGGTGGCCGTGATTGGCGAAAGGACGTGTTTTCTCGCCGTTAGGTCGCTGAGGGAGCCAGAGCGACTGACGGCATAAGGACGGGGGGCTTTCGAACATTCATATGGTGGGCAAGGAGCAATGTTTGACAAATGTTATCGAGAGCTTGCAGCAAGCTCTGCTTGGGAGAGGCCAGAAAGACTTGACCTCTCTCCACCCTCATCCACGCTCTTACAAGTGGCACTCTTCTTGAGCCCGAGACATACATTTCTTCAAAAGTTACTTTGGATATATAATACGAGTTTCGCCATGCATTGCTTGTTGTGTACTGAATTAAAATGAACACCACGTCCAGAAACATGCATGTATGTTTTACTAGTGTATTATTGTATGTGCAGTGAATACCAGATGTCGCCAATTCTGTATCAAGTCTCAGGCTGTTTATTTACGTTAGCGGCATCATTTCCACGTTTGCATTTACGTACTTTACGGCATGTTGAGACACCTGAATTACACGATGAAGTTGCTAAATATGATCAGTCGAGGACTGTTCGAAGGGGCGGACCGTTGGGCACCCGCAACACAGTGTCCACCTCGCCCTCGGCATGGGCACCGAATTCGTTGAACATGTTTGCTTTCTGCTTACTCCAGCGCGCCCGGCTGCCGCTACCCGGAATCCCTGAGTCTGCATGTGCTGTCTTACGTACAAAGAGCTTGCTTTTACTTAATTTTCCGCGTAAATGCGTAGACGCACGCTGTACGCCACAAATAACAAGACTGTCAATCTTTCTCTCACTTCTTACCACTCCACCGCAGATCATTCGCCTTCCTATTCAAATCTAGGGGCACACGTGTCGGTCTGCATTTTCGCCATTACAAAATATGACGCATCATGCATCAAATCAACGAGCATATATGCCCGTTTGAAACAAAAGGGATGTCAATATAGCACCAACAGCAAGCGTTCCAATCACAGAAAGCATGTATCACTAAGCTTACTTCGCTCTTGAGCCCACCCCAGGTCATCCACCTCATTCTCCAGACCTTGAGCTACCTCCACGGCGAGTCAATCATCCACCGCGCCATAACTGCCCAGAACGTGCATTTCAATTCCAACAAGGTGCTCAAGCTGGGCGGCTTGTACTTCTGCGTGGACACGAGCTTTGGCCCCGCCACGGACGTCGTCGGTTCGGTGGACTACCTCGCGCCGGAGATCCCCCAGTGCCTTCGAGCGGGCCACGGGCAGAATCCCAAGGCGCACTACGACTTCAAGGTTCTGGCTGTTCGCCAAGTTTTAAATTCAGCAATCAAATTGATAGATTTGGTTGCCAATTTTGGCAAATTTTTGCCCTGAATTATGGCCCTGTTTGGTTGGAAAATTTGGTATGAGGCACAGGAATCCACAGTGCAATCGTGCCATGGACGTGCTGTGACCGTACACGTGCCCACTGGCACTGGAATTCGCCATGAGTTGTGTCTGTTAGTCGGATATGCTCAAGTCAGCGCGCCCCCCAATGACAGCAGAGGCAGCAGCAGCAGCACTATATTCTAATATTACGATTGCCATTAAGGGAACTATTGCTATTGGAGAAAGTAATTGGAAATATTTCCAATGAAATGGCGCCGCTGGCCGCTGCAGGCTGACATATGGTCGCTGGGAGTCTTGGCATATCAATGCCTTGTGGGTCGCTTACCTTTCTTTCGTGACAACCCGGACGAGACGATCAACGCAATCTTGAACGATGATCCCGAATATCCAATGTATCTGTCGGAGGTCTGTGTGGATTTCTTGAGACTGGTAGGTCCCGCTCTTATTGCCATGAGCCTTAATCAGAATATTATAATGATTGATTTAGACACAGGATTGTTCTCTTCCCCAGAGCCCAGCCAGTAGCGCTTAGCTGCCGAAGTGAGAGCAGGTACTCTAATTTTGTGAATCAAACTCTGCTTGCTGGGCGCTGGGCCATTCCGTAGGGAATGGCTCTTTTAAGCAGTTGCATAACGTGTCCATCGCGAAATATCGAGGTGAAGTGCAACAACCCGCATCGCTGTAGTGCGCACTGCGCGTTGCATAATTGAAGATTTGACAAGGACTGATAAATGCAGTATTTATCCTCTGTCTCAACTAAAACGAAACAACTTGTTTGGGAGGCCATATTTGTACCACGCACATACTTTTTTCATGAAATCTTGGACAGAGAGCTGCCCATGAATCTGTCATACGCTGTAAAGTATTTTTGCAGAACGGATAAGTATTGGTCAAATGGTTGTAATTTGAGCACACAAGACTTTCCCGAAACACAGAATTCCCACGCTGGTGGCCCACCCCCGAAAACGGCCGTCCGACAAGGTCGCTTTGCGACTGTAGAGCATAATGGACATCTGCGGCCGCCGCTGCGACTGCAGGTCGGAGGCGTTCCTCTCGAAGTGCACAGTCCTCGGAATCTGGTTCCGTACTGCTCGATCGTCGATCGCGACCACAGTTTCGACAGCCCATTGAGCGTTTTAGGTTTGGATCGGGAGCCGAGAAATCGGCGAACTTCACAACCATGGCCTTTCGAAAGGGGCTGCCTCCATGGGCGGAATGACCGCAAGTGTTTAGCCACCGCGAACAGTTTGAAGAGAGACGATTGCCGGTTCGCCGCACAGCAGCGAAAAGATCGCTGGAAGCGGCTCTGCCTGGCACAGGCCACAAAGAGCACTTCGAGTGCCATTGAAGCCGCTTTGAAAGAGGCTGCTGCAAGATATTTTAGATGCCGTCCTTGCGGGATGCAGCAAAACAACCACTACCACTTGGGGTCTCCGATGGACCATCCACACCCTCCATCGGTCGTGTTTGGTGGGATTGATGCCCTTTTGTGGGTATGTGTCCCTTGCGCCAAACATGCCATAAATTGGAAATCGGCAACGAACGGAGAGCGCCCGGGACACGCAACGGTTCCAAGGCTTGTCTTCAGACATCAGGAGACATGTTAGAAGCGGCAGATCCCAGATATGTCCTTGCGTCGCCGTGGAAGCTGGCGGGGATTTCCGCAAATCCGCGATGGCGAGATGGGCAGCCATGTGACACCTCTGCCAGTTGTCCATCTCGATGGGTGCCGACCGTTGCTCTATAACCTGAGATAGGTTGGCCTCTCTACCCTTCCAGTGCCCTGAAGTCCAGAAAGAGGGGCTGCACGTGTGTGTTGGGCCATTCCATACCGGGGTGCCGTGGGAGGGACCAAATTCTGGACCGGTGTAGCGCAGGTTTAGTGTATTGATAATGCATGAATATTACCGAATGCAGTGTACCTGATCGTTCCCTTTGAATTTTTGGCAGCAGCTACCACATGTATGCGGCGGTTGCATTTTGAAATGCACGAAAAACAAACGAGTAACTGATGCAAATTCAGCCTGCCAATGGATGCTTCATTTAATTTGAGATGAAGGAAGTACATCATATCACGAGCGACGCCTTTCGTGAAGTATCTATCAAGAAAAATGTTGCACTATTGAGGCGCGAGACAGTGCATTTTTTCTCTGTTATTGTGAATTTCACCATGAACATCATTCAATTCGAAGTGCTTCGATCTAATGATACCATGCTTAGTAAGAAATCCATCCAATCAAAAATAATCAGCCGATAGCCGCTACTCCCACAGGCTCTGACTAAGGATCCCGTACATCGCCCAAGTGCGGAGGAGCTCCTTCTGCACCCATGGATTCAAGGCCACATCGATTGGGTCCCCAGCACCGATTTCGAGGATCCCATTCCAGACTCCCATGCCACAATCTCGCACGCAATGTTCGTCGGAAAGACGGCTTTGTCGGCTCAGAGGACCACCAAACAGAGCACATTCAGGGTAGGCAGTTGTGTTTTCAGGTCACTGCTGTCAAACGAAGAGACATAGATATATGTTGAATACAACACTGTGTTAATTCAACTGGGTGCTGCATCATGATTGTCTCATAGTGTGACCATGAATATCACTCGTTTGCCATACTTGCAGTGACGCAGAAACATAAAGCCCCTGGTGTACAAGAAACAATCCCGTATGCACGAATTTCGCAGTAAAAAGTGTAGGCGTTCATTTTCGGAGAATCGTTGCCAAGCGATGGTACGATCTTGAGACGTTTTCTTTGGGACTTTCTTCTGGTATGTTTCAGAGCCGTAGTACAATCTGTGCCTATGTTTTCGAGAACTTACCTCAATTTGCTTTAGGGGCTAATGGCAAACTGAAGCAGTGTATTGTAGAGGTGTACAAATGCTTTCCAGAGTGGGCTTTGTCGCTGTCGATCTTGCCGTGATGCGCTTTTCGAAGCCATGCTTTGTTAACAATAAACTGTTGTTTGCAATTTAAACAATGAACGTTCTGGGATAACTGTCCAATAATTTATCTGACATTTTGCTTTGATTGTTTGTAGAAATTGACAACAGTTGGGTGCACTAATCACACTTTGACCAATACCAATAAACACCAATCAAATAAATTCAATGGTTAGATGTTAATCCGGTCATTCACTTTCTTTTCTGATATGTGCTTGAAGATTTCGTTGTACGACAAATACTGCAAATACATGCTTCGGCTACATGTACATTAAACCAAATACTTTGGTGACGGAGCCCGGTCAATATCTGGCAAATGGGTTGTTCTCTCTTGCAATTGAAATCATGGCTCCCGTGTGATGCAGAAATTGCGGTCGTCAGTAACAGACATGCCATTGCCAAAGGTGCCCAGGTGAGAAAGGGTCAACAGCTCTTGGACTTGAGGTATCCACCACTGTATTTTGCACATTTCAAAAGGCAAGCATACATTTCTGTGCCACATCATGAAGTGCTTATGCTCATATTTGTTAATTACATCTAAGGGGGAGATAATTAAACTGACTTCATTATTCTCAACTCCGCGTGTTTAAAAGTATGCCTGTAAAAGCGCCTGCAAAACGCAAAACAACACATTGCGTCGACGCAACCATGTTACGCGAAGTCCCAGACAAATGTTCAGTCCGCCACCCACTCAAACATTCCCAACACAGCGGCCACCTTGCTATTGCAAAGGGCAAAGACGCTGCCGAATAAACGGCGGCCCTCAGTACACTCTGCTGCGTGGCTTCCAGCCATCGCTCATGAGTAAGCTGCAGTAGCAGCAGCTGGCCTGTATGCCCTTTACATCCGAAGGTGCTTCTCGGCTGGTCCGAACTGCACCTTGGGTGGCATGGCCAGCGTGGCGGCAGTCAAACAGCAAACAAGGGCCGGACCAAGCACATGGCGCATAAATACGCGTAATTTATGGCTAAATCACTGGTATTATAGATGCCGCGACACTTCCATGGATGCCCTCCGGCCTGGAGTCTTGCCACGTCTCAAGTGCATCTCTCGAGCTTGGCGAAAGGCCCCATACCATGGATATCGAATACGATATGGCGCCATATCCCAGACATATACGGATACTCACATCCAGCTTATGGCTATGTTTATGGATATGCGCTGGGTGTGGTCGCCCATATCCTGAGTTAAAACCATTCCCTGGGTGCTGCAATCCAGGAAACGCACTTTTCCGAAACACATCTGGCGCCTAGCTGCCCGAGCTCCATTGAGTTCGGCTCACCCTGGCTCGCAGACTCTTTGGGTGTATCGCTGCCGTGTGCTGTGAGCCAACGGCTCGCTTCAAAGGTCAATGCTAAAAGCGCAAAACAGCGAATATCTAATCGCGTCCAACATGTGTGCTTATGTGCCTTCCTCTACACCGTGGTTCGAATTCGATTTTGGCCAAATTCTCTGCCGCGCCAATGTTAACTTCGCTTCCGTGAGTCGATGTGGGCGAGCAGACCTTTCCGTCACATGTGCCGCGCAAACTCGGAATGGAGCACACTTCCAATGTGGTGTACTGTGCACAAATATCAAGTCACTGCAGGCAGGGTGCATGTGCACGCCAATGTGTCCATGCATAATACTTCGGTATGCTCTACTTCAAACACGTTGCAAATTGTACTGCATAGACAATAATGTGTCTATTCATTTTTGGGAGCATATTGGGCTTCAAATATTTTATGATTTGTTTGATATATACGATATTTGTTATTCGTGGAGTCCAACACGGCCGACACAGCGACCTGCTGACCGATGGACTGCTGCGCGGTGGAACTTTGATAAGGCAGCTGTCTCGCGGCGTCTCTGGAATATTCCGGAATGATGACGCCGCCGCGAAGGCCCACAAGAGCCCCCTTGGGGCGCTGGCGGTGCTGTGGGGAAAGGGCTGCCGGAGCGGCGCTGGGGCGGAGGCGAGCGACAGCACAGACAGGGAGTCCAGCAGCTCCGGGGACGGCGGCCTTGTTCACAAGGGGATGGTGAAGGATATCTCCATCGCCTCAGGGTGAGTGTGGGGGAAGATTTGATGAAGTGCTGTAGCTCGATGTAAATGTGCGGATAAGCGCAGTCGCAATGCCAATGACATAGGCAAAGACAACCGCAGCCGCCCATTTTGAAATGTCATCGCTCGTCACACGTGGTCACACGTGGTCACGTGTGATGTGGTGGGTTTCTTGAGCGCATACACGCGTTGTATTCACAACTCTCCAGTAAAATCACCTGCAGTTTCTATTTCACAGTTAACTTAGAATAGAAATCTGAATTGCGCCACTCAAATTACACCTACTTTGTACCGCTGGAGGAAGGCTAGAATGGACGATTTACCTTCGGTACAGGCTCAATGTGCTATCCAACATATCGCGGATCATGCGATACAGGATCCGACATATTTAAACACGCTGACGACTATGCAAGTAGTTTCAGTGCATATACCTCTAAACTGCAGTTTTAAGGAGTTCGATACTGCTTAAGCGCAGACAGAATCTGTCTGTCAGATATCTGTCTGACAGATGCCAACACACTAGAGACATTTTTGAAGGTATTAGAAAGATGTTTTGATAAGTGCGTACGTAGTAATACGATATTGGAGCCGTATGAATCCACCGCATACATGACCACTCCCGAATTTCACGACTTGCTCTCAATGGGAGGGCTGCAAAGGTTTCTTACCACGGGGTGGGCGCCAGCTAAGCGTAAGCCAATAATTGTGATGGGTTGATATATATCCACGAGTCGCATTGGATGTATATTTGCATCGCCGATTCACCGTGTTGCAGCCGGGTCGTTGGCGAGAGGGGGGCCAAAACTCTCGTTGGTCTTGGTCCAACACTGGGTGAATCATTGATTCTTGATGTAACTGACTCGACATCGGCAACATGCGGACTGTGAGGAGCACGCAGAATATGCGGATTACTTGGAGTACACGTAATGTATGGAATATGCAGAAAACGCGGAACATGCAAAATATGCGGAATATGGGCAATTTGCGGATTATGCGAAGTATGCGGAATGTGCGGTACACAGGGGGTGTGAGGCATTCAGGCAAGGTCAGCATCGACATCAAGGCTGACAAGGCTGTTCCAGCGATGTTCCAGCGTAGTACTCTGGTGCATCAATGTTGGCAGTTGGTGGCGTTGACGGGATCAATTGCCTGTGAAGTATGGCTAAGTTCTGCTGCGGGATCTAACGGATTTGAAGTATCGACGGCGTTGATATTTCGGCGTCAACATGATCGTTTCCTGAACGCTGCAACCAGGGGTCTATGGCACCGGCCAGTAATTCTTCCAGCGAGGCCTTCCGTTTTTCCACGTGTGCTATTGTGGGGGATTGCCGATATGGCTAGCGCAAGAACTGGATCAATAGGATTCGCTTATGTGGATGAGGTGTCCAATGACTCCGCAACTGTTTGGCGGCAGCAGCCGCAGCTTCGGTGGACTGATTCTTTCTCCTCCAGGCGGGCACGATATGCAATGTTACTTTGGGTGGATCAAAATATGTCACCATCCTTGAGAACGTGAATGCAGATCTAAATTCAGTGATTCCGAATTTGCATATGAGGCATGTGGTGATGCAGCTGGTAGGGAACAGTTGCCAGTAGTTTCCAGCATTTATGTCATTATATTTTTTGATACACAAATTGAACATTTAATTTAACGACCTGTTTCACAAGCGTCACAGGCGGATTCGGGGTGAGTTGATTGACAATTTTGCGCTAGTGCCACTCACATTGCCCTTTCGCGGAGTTTCTTCCCGAAGGCGAGTACCGTGGGATGCTCTGTGCACCATCTATGAATCAACATCACTTTTATCTATAATTGAATACATATCAGTTAGTACATTTTTCAAGCCGACGAGTTGATATCGCTGTATATGCAACTATACACTTGTAATGTTGACATATATTTGTTCTGCAGTTAATTATCTATCAACTGTCTACCATTAATGCAGCTAATACCGCATCATGGGTTTGCTGCGGAACATGCCAGTAATAGGCCAATTTATGCATTCTTACCGAATATCCCATGTACTCTGACTCCAAACACCTAATCACATTTCTCGATCCGCACCCTAGGCGGTGTGCGATTGGATTGTGGGGGGGGGCCTATGGTGGGCACCGATATCAACGCACCGATTATATTGGTTTCCCTTCCGTGTGCCGGCGACACGGCATTCAGTTGTCATATAACTGTGATGCACAGCAGAATAAACACGCGCCCACCCATCAGCATTTAATTGTCTTATCGTAGTATAGTCAACTCTTCGGCATAATAACGTAGCGCCTGACCTTTTTCGCAGAGAGAACAGTAAATAAATAACGCTCTTTTCATAAGTGTTTTGAGGAGCAACGTAAACAAATAACAACGCTCTGAAAACTGCAGATCAAAAAGCGTTGCTGTAAAATTTTCTGGGTTAAATATACAGAAGTAGTCAGTGCGACGCCATATTTACCCGTTACGTGTGCGGCGCCCCGCCCAGGGTCGACAGGCAAACGGATACCATTGGAGCGCCCAGGGACACGTTCCGCGAGGCGTTCCGGAACAGCCTGCGTCGCTCACCAGAAACCGCATTAAACAGCAACTCCGGTGGCGCCAGGCTCCTCACCATTATGTCTATCAATCCCGAGTATAGCCCAAATCACGGGGGCGACGGGCAGCCTGCTTACGACATCAGTTTTTCGGCACCGAAGCTGGAGACCGGGGAAGGCTCAGCGGTTGCCGGTATGTACCAGCATTGTAATTAAAAGAATTACCAGTGATTACCGTTTTCACAGACACGGTCTCAACGGAGGGTTGAGATGATGGTGGGTGTTCCGAATTTTTTATTGAATTTCACGCTTCGCGTTCTACTTTGTTTCATATGGCGCTATTATTTCGATATAAATACGCTTGGCACCATCCACACACGATTTTCGGCATGTCTGCGCGACTTGCTAGTGGTTGATGAAGTTTAATCATGTAAACAGATAAATTTCAAGCAAGGTGGGATGACGACATGCAGTCCGAAAACATATCGCCCCAAACATGGCTTAAAATTCAAGCACCTTCTGGGAAATAGTGGCATCATAATCAAATAATAGTACATAACTGCACTTGCTAGAACAAGTTCATTTTTTCCTGACGCGTGCAGAATTGCAGAATTAAACCACTTCGCTGCCGACTCAGCGCCATATAATGCTGCCCTCGCACTGAAATGGGCGCAAGTACCAGTTGTCCAGATAGTGACGTCCTCACTGCATGCCTTGATAGTATTGAACATCCTGGACAAGTGCTGACAACAAAATGCAATAATATGAATATCTACAACGATTACAGTAAAATTGCTGTTATTGCATCTTGTGGCCATTTAGATCTGAATTGGTGCCAGCTGCGTGAAAGGGGTGTCCAATGCCAAAGCCGCTGCGGGTACTAGACGAATAGGTAGAATACCACTTTCCTCCGTTTCCTTTCCGCAAGTTGAGTCGATGCGCAATTTCACACAGTGGACTGAAACTTCAGCAACTGCGCGAAACTGCAAGGGACACTAGGAAAAAAGGGCCAAATAACACGTGCTCAAACGTGTACAAAGTTTACGGGTTTGTGTTATTTCCGTGGTTTTAGCATGCAGAGCACTGATGAAATGCATATATATGTGCTCACAAAAAGCGCTAGTTGGTCCTTTTTTTGCTAGTGGGAAGCATGCTTCAAAAGATACGCCTCCCGATTTCGTGGCTGGCAGAGGCTCCGCCGTTGGCGTTGTCATTTTCTGGCGTTTTTCCTGGAGTTCTCTGACACGGGGGTGGCGCATGGTCCACGACCATTGGCCGGTTTTAAGTGTAAATATGTAAACACAATACAGAAACACACTCTGAACGAGCGCCACAATAAACAGGAACAATTGTCCATAAAATTCTGCCAGGACACTTGTTGCCAATGAGCCCGCCGCATTATCTGGTGCCACAAACTGCGGCATGTAGTTAATCGTTTGTGTATAATAAAGATACGTCTCAAGTCCGCTGAATTTGTGAGAACGGATCCAGCTCTAGAGAATGCAGCATGAACTGCCCAGTTCTTTCCGAAGTTTGTGGAAGCTTTAGTGGAGCTCCTACCCTCACCCTCCCAGATAAATATGTCACGTTTACCTGGCATCATATCATACCTTTGATATAATTGTGAAAACTACAGTGAAGTACAGAATCAGCCTCATTGAAGCCCACCGGCCAGAGAAAGTAGGAGATAGTGCCCTAACGGACTTTTCCAATTGTGCTCCATTTTAGGTGGTGGGATCGGCGTGCGAGAGAGCAGCAGCCCTAATCTATTGGACAAGGAAGCCGATGACAAGGTTCGTGGCGGCATTATCATCTCTTGCAGTGTTGCTGAATAGCACGTAGGGCATTTGCTGTGCTCACGTAGCTCAGCACAGTGTCCGGTAGGGCTGGGGCGATTCTGGAAGATACATTGGAGCATAGGCCTTGGTCGGTACTATGTTGATGGGGCATCGATAAAGCTTCCAGAAAACGAAAGCCATGATGCAAAAGCCACGGCTGCGTCTGAGAACCCAAAGAAAGTCTTGGAAGTTGTCAAAACTCTAAAGATGAGCATACGAATCTACGTAAATGAGTAAAAAATAAATTTTCAAGTTCAATTGGAAGTGGATGGCATCCGTTTGTCTTTTGCTTCCATTAATGGCATAAAATGTTACTTTTGAGCACATGCCCATGTTGACATCTCGAATGCTCATGATCGCCCGCCTTCATTTGAAGGCTGAAGCAACAAATTTTGGATTCGCCCAGAAGCTGCAAGGATTACCAGCTGCTCTGAGCCAATGTGAAGTGACATTCCAGTACGTCGCGCAGCTTTCTAAAATCTCCGTAATCCGAATTCGCTCACAAATGGACAAAATCTCTGCGCGCCATGGTTTGGGCATCCATGCCCATTTCGCACAACGGCGCCCGTCCACCTAATACAAACGCCGGTGTGCAGCAGCTCCCCACCACCCCCGCCTTGCTGCAAGAGGCGCCGCCCCTGCTCCACTTGGACGACCCCCGCGGCGGTCTGGAGGCCATGCAGCGCGAGGTGGGCGCCTGGGACTGGTCCTTGCCAAAAGACACCAATGCTGAAGGGCGGGCCGGAACTTCGCGTTGCACCACGTTCAAGACGCTCACGGAGCAAGACATCGACAGGCCGCTGGATGAGGGGAACTGAGGTGGTGGCTGTTTGGAGCAGGGCCCTTGGTGCCGCGGCGAGGCGGGGACACGCGGAAGGGCAAAGTCGAGGGTGGTGTGGCTGTGGCGCACGCAGGGCTTTGCGACTGGCTCTGCACAAAAGTGCAGCATAAGTGATGGCAGCATAAGCGATGGCGCAATCAATGGAGTGTGCGCCCCTTGGGAATCGAAAGTGCACATCATTTGCAAAAATCTAGGCATTTTGTTGGTTTGATTTGTTTCAGGGTTGAAACGTTGCGGGGTTGGCTGTTGCAGATGGGATTGTGCCGTTTGGGGCAATTGCGATATCGAAGGACCGAGTGACCGTTGGAGTGACGTGGCATTTGGGGATGGTGGTGGGGGCGCGTTGCCACGCTCATGGCATTTTTACATGTGTGCTTCTTGGGCGCCTCTTTGGTGCTTTTGGGCAATGAAAGAATTTTTCCCACTGGAAACCGAATTCCTCGGTTATATTTCTTCTTTAGCTATTTGGTACTGTTTGGATGCTGGCTATGCACTTCATCTGCATCTCTTCCGACATAGCGTGTTGTATGCTTTTACACTGGTAGCTAGGAGAGTGTCAAACACGCCCTTCAGCTCTGGGAAGCTCCCTGGTATCGCTTGCTGCCCAGAAAACTTACAAATTCGCAGATATCAGATGTCAAAATTTGCTACGCTTCACGCTTTGCCACACCATGTTGGCGTATCCTCAACTTCACACATCTCATGCATCAACACAAACGTATCGCAATTTCTGTAAGAACCAATCGACCTGACGTCAACAACCCATCAAAGTCATCCCAGGGTTCTTGCCATTGAATCATGACTCAGACAGGGATCCTGACCACAGGACTATGATGCCGCAGTTCTGTTGTGATGCCCGGCATCCCTGTTCTCGTTCTGTTAAATAAAATGCAGTCCACTGACATGTGTAGAAGAATAACTAACAACAAGCACGCTTCGAAGGACATCGGACTACATCGAAGTGCAACAAAATGCGCCAAACTGCACAAAACAACTGCAAGTGTGTAGACAACACAGTTTCCTAGGATGCACGGTTAAGACTGTGCCAATGTGTGTACTAACTGTGTACTTTTGGGACCACATTTGCCAAAAGTACACGGTTGGATTTTGAGCAAACCGTGTCAGGACTGTGTCATCTGGCCTGTTTTTTACTAGTGAGAAAGCACTATGTTTGCGATGCTAACTGGGATGCGATTTTGGCACAAAGTGGCTCCATCACTGTGATTGTGATGTCATGAAATTAGGTGTGATGGCATCGGTCAGTGTCAAATGGCACCGCAGTTGGCATCGCCAAAATGTCGTTTTGTACTGGTGGTTTCGGAGTCCCGCGTCCTCAACAGTCACGACCCGGCCACGCTTCGAGGGAATGCCTTTCCGAACATGCGTCGCCAGGCGTTGGCCGTGCCGCCGTCGGTCCGCAGTGCAAGCATCACAAGGCTTGGAGACGCATCCCGGGTCCCAACTGGGAGGCGAGCGGCCAAGTTGAAGCGCACGTGCAATTCAAGTTGCGTTGAGTTGGTGTGTACCCACCCGGCATTGGCGTTACCACTAATGAAAAATCGTTCCTACAAATCGTGTACCGTGTTATGCGAGTAAAAATTGTGTAAAAATCGTGTACCAACCGTGTACTGATCGCCAAGTACACGGCTGCCGCTGGTACACGGTTGAAATCGCGTAAAACCGTGTTCTTTATAGTGTTGTCCATGGTGGTAATGTGGGCCTCTTTCGTGTACTACACAGGGCTGAAATGTACACGATTTTACCAATCGTGCAAAATCATGCTCCAGAGCACCCGATTCTTACACTATTTCAACACGATTTCACACGATTGTACACCGCGTAAAATGGTCGAACTTTTATCAGTGTACACGTACAGCAGCCGCAGCAGTTGGACCCCTTGACCATATCCTCGCGCTGGCCCACAGCCAGGTCGCTCTTGTCCAACACCCTAGGCGTCGCACGCGGCCCCGTCTACTTCGCCTAGCACTTCGCGTCGCCCTCACAACCTTGGCATGCCTGCATCCCAGCCCAAAAATCCCAGCCAGGGCAATGGATCAGTGCCCAAAATTTGTATTTGAAAACGCCGTCACTTCCATATCTGCACGGGTGGGGCGGTCTCCGCCCCCATCATTCCACAGACGCCCCCTTGCTTAGATGCATGAACATTTGTGGCTGGCTTTTGTCAGCGTTGCCTGGGGCTTGGATGTTTGGACTTTGCTGTGCTGGTCTCTCGGCTGGCTCGTAAAGGGGGCGCCGTCTTCCTGGGAACCTCTTCACACTTCGCAATTCCCGTCCCTTTCCTTCCCCCTTGCTGGGAGCGATCACCAGGATCGCGGCGTGGCCGCCCCGCGCCCCAGCACTTGTCTAAGGAGAGTTGGGACAAGTTGAGATAACACAAGCTGTGTTATGAGGGGACGTTCCCCGGACACTTCTTTTGGTGTGCTATCATCGACAATCGCTTCTTGGCATTAGGAATTACTAGATTCATAGACTTTGTTTATGTTCAACATTAGATTTCAATGAACTGATCGTAGACACTGATTAACTCAGGCAAAATAGGAAGTTGACGGCTACCTCGTTGCCTTGTTCCGTCAAACATGATGATGGTATGATCCCTGCGAACAACAGGTCCCTCGGAAGCTCATGTCAATCTGACTACCCGTGCCTCCATGGCCGACGCGGCCGCGCAGGACCGCGGTCCACAGCTTGTGCGCAGGTCGGATCGATCCAAACTGCCCGGCAACCGCCGAGTCGGCAGCTCCGTTTTGGCGGCAGCTTTCTTGTGGACGACGAAAGGAGATCGAGCCAGAAGCCGGTGACTGGGACTGGGACTGGAGCTGTGACCGCGACTGGGACATATACCGGGATTCAGCGAAAGGGCCCTGGCGGGCTCTCCCCAGGCGGTCTTCTGGTCGAACCATCCCCCAGAAAGGCGGCGGCAGGCACTCCTTCGTCAAATTTCGCTTTCGAAAGACAGAGCGGAGACTTCAGAAGCCAGGACGGCGCCCTCGCGCCTCAAAGGTCGCGGCCGGGGAAGAGGAACGGTTCAGAGGAGGAGGCACCCCCGCGCCGCGGTCATGATCCCCGACGGGCGGCGTCGGCGCCGGTGGGCCGCGACTTTGGCCTGCGCGCTGGCCTTCGCGCTGCTGTGCCCGACGGCGAATGGGCAGCGAAGATCCCCACTGCGGGTCACACCCCATCGCATCTCATCCCCATCCGGATGGGAAGGCGGGAGGTCACGCCGCACACTGCTGCAAGGTGCGAACGCGGCGGGGCTGCCAGATTCCGCGGTCAGAATTTGGAGCCGGTCTCGGCATCGAGGGCGCGGTGGAGGGGCCGCGCTCCCGAGGGTGCGGAAGAGAGGCGGCCCCGCCGGCGCGCGGGCATGGCGAGGGTAGCCAGCGCGCCGTCCCCTCAGGCCAGTGTATTGGGCCTAACATTTTGGAGAATGCTGGCGATGTACTGCGACCGTCGACGACGCCCGTTCGCAAGGCGCCATCAAAACAATCAAAGTGCCCGTTCAATCGGTTTCTGTTGGTTTGTAGGACAAACTCTTGTCGAATTAGTCGAATTAGTTGACCAGCCCAATCTACTAACCTAAAGTTTTATTCTTTTGATTTAGCTGAATTAGTTGATCCCACACGTGGCTTATTTAGTTAGGGCATGTATGGGGTTTCCGGGAAGCACAGCAATTTTGGTGACCTGTTGGCTGCTGCGCGACTGCCGTTGAATGTTTTGGGTGTTGAAGGAAGGGAGCACGGTTTTCCTGTACTTTTGCAGCAGCTTTTGCGTTTGTGTTCCGGGAACGAGTGATCGAACTTGTCATGGTTACTCTTTAAAAACCGTTTGAAGAAAGCGGGTACAAGGGCAAAGTGCTTATTACCAACATTGTACTACATTGTCATACATAGTAGGATATGGCTTTGTTGGAGGGGCGCTGCATGCCAGAAGCTTCGCAATGCTCCTCATTAGAAAACTAACGGCGGCAACAATATCAACAATGACTGTAGTGATTCTAGCAACAACAAATGCAGTAAAGCAGTAACAATTGTAATAAAAATAGTCCAAAATTCAATGGTGGCTCAACACGAGCAACACGGGCACTGGCCTTGCGCTTTGGCTTCGGGTGCGTTTTCCAGCAATGCAGACAAACGGGATTGGCCCTTTGGTATGGGTCGGTTATTGGTGCCGCTTCAGTCACGCAGGTGAAAGCGAAGGAAGCTGCGTCGAAAGCGGTCGAGCCGAGTCTGTTGAAGCAGCGAAGTTGGCGTGCGAGGTGCTGAAGGGCAGATGTACACCCGCGCCCTTGAAAGGCGAAGTTTTGGCCCAGGGGGAGACTGCCCAAATGCCGGCATCTGAAACATCGGAAAATGCCACTGCGGCGGGTAGGCGTTGTAGGACACGACTCCATTGCATGGAGTGATGGAGCGGAGACTTTGGCCAATTCTGTTATTAACTGACAGTTAGCTTAATTTGTACGTGATGAGGGTCTCGATATAATTTATACCTTAAAATTTGCGAAATAGCGTCCTGAACAATCTCTGGCTGGCACTGCTGTACATTGCGTCTAGCGCGGAGTGGAGAGAATGCATTGCGTATGACTGCTTTGACTTTCAGTCTATTGATTCCCGATGTATATTGCACACACTCAGAATTCCCAGCGATGCCACCAAAGTACTAAGCATTATAGTCGCTAATCAAGCGAAACTAACAGCTTAATTGCTTATTTTCGCACCCTTTTGCCACTTTCTTCATGAATCAAAGTATGACTTAGCGACGTCATTAACAATCCGCGGTTGCGCTGCACAGCACCAAAAACTGTACTAGAATTTTCGGCCTCTGCCGGGAAAGGGTGGTGCTTTGGCGCTTGGCGGCACCAACTGACAAGAACCCAAATCAATTGTTTCTCAAACGCATTTGAGGCGGCATGCCGTATTGCACTGCGCCCAGTTCCGCCCAGGAAGCAGCCCTATTAGAAGACCCGGGTTGCCGCGCAGATGTTTGCATTGATGCGCCATGCATGGAAAGGTGGATACACCTTTCTTTGTGTTGTCTTTGGGATTTTTATACTTGCGCGTGGAACATGGAACCATCGATTCCGAACACACTATCTGCTTGGTTTTCACGCCCATCATCGCCTACCAGGTGCACGGGCTGTGCTTGTCATTTTGCGACAAATGTAGTTCATGGATTTTGATGATGATGATGATAGAATATGTTGTGCGAATGATGAGATGACAAATGTCCGATGACTGATTATTAGGAACGTGAATGTATCCGTAAACCCTTGCAGTGGTTGCAATACGCATGTTTACCTCGAGTTGATAGATGTGGCGCCTTTTCTTTTGTCCAAAGGGGGCACAGAAAGAGAGGAAATGGCAGTCAGTGGGGCCCTCAACAAGGAGCTATCCAACAGCAAATTTACTGCAAAAGTGGGACGAGGGAAGGCGGCTGCCTCAGAAGGTATTTGAGCAAGACCTGGTGTATGGCTATCTTCATGAATACTAGTAAATTCATGAGCATTGTTGGGCTTGCTGGCTGTCGGCTGTCTGTCAATAGGGCGGCGACGCCCGCCGCCAGGGGCGCTGCTGAAGGGCTGTGCTTGAATTCATGGGATTCCAAGATGCCCAGGCCAAGATGCACCTGACCGCCAATCATTAGACGCACTGGAACTTTATCGTTCGAAATTTTACCGTCAGAATTCCTAAATGCCTGTCTTGGCTGTGCTCAGCAAATAACCTTACTTGCCAGATCTTTGTGGCTAGTGTATTCTGCACACTGACCATTCACATTTACTTTTACAAATATATTGGTACCAATAAGTGCTTTAGGTTCGCTCACTCGCCAACGAGTGTTGGCCAATTGATGAT
>CAJHUC010002191.1:0-24155 GCA_905146915.1 Ostreobium quekettii
GGCTATTCCCAATTTGTGACCCTTGTTGGTACAACGACAATCGTGGAGGGACCAGATACAGCAACTTTTGTGCAGGTGCCTGCTGATATGCAGCTTCATCAATCAAAGAGCATTTTGACGATTCTCCTGTGTATGTGCCATTTGAAACCCCTTGTCGATACTGTGTGTGTGCGTGTGTGTGTGTGTATGCCAATGCTCTAACTACAGTGGACAAAAATGGGACTACCCTTGAATTTTCCAAGGCGATGGTGTGTAGAAGTCCATCAACAAAGTTTGCTTTGGATTCCGTACACAAGTGGCATGTCCTGATCGCAGGGGCACGGGCCAAGGGGCGGTGGGATTCCACAGCCAACAAGTAACCCCTCCGAAACGACCGCCTCAAGTCAAGGCAGAAAGGGCAAGAGGCCACAGTGCATCGACAGGGTAGACAGAGAAGTGGCGCCCTGCTGTGTCCAAGCCATTGCAGATGCGGAGGCGCAGCTCCTGAGAGCAAGGACAGATGAGCTGTGGCGCTGGCAGGAGCAGTTCTCGGCACTGAAGCGTGAAAACCAGAAGCTCAGAAACCTTGTGAACATCGTCATCCATCATTTGGGAGAAGACCTCACGGTGGGTGCTTGTACACCATCAACTATTGCAGAGACACCACCCTGAAGTTGCATAGATTATGCCCACAGGCATGAGAAAAAATCGCTGACTGCTGCTGGAAAACCATGGGCTAGGCTGTGGTGTGACAGCCACCAACGAATGCAAGTGAACTCTGACAATTGTGGCCATTGAGCGGACAGGAACTTGTGCCAATCTCCAATGTGCGGTAACAGATTGGGCGGCAACAATTCGTCAATTTCAAATCAAACACCAAGTACCACTTCACTTCAAACACAATATCACTTCATTCAGTCCGAGTGTCATACAACACCTCTACGTCCCACAGAGCATCGAGCCTACAAAATTTGACATTTCAGTTGAAATCCCAACCAAAATTGTGAATATTCCTGTCCAAGCAAAGTCCATGCCTTAAATAGGTCGTGTCAGTTTCAATTCAGTAGTCCACAACATTATAACAACACAGCATTGTAAGCTGCACTGCACTGCACTGCCACAGCACCCCACCCCCCTGGACGCCTGCCTCCGCGACCTGACAGAGGCCAAGACCAGGCTCACCCACCAGGTGCAGTCCCTTGCCTCCGAAGCCTCCCACCAGCGCACTATCCTCCAGCGCCTGGCCCAACTGTGCGCAGCGGTCCTCGATGCGATCGTTGTCCTCGACAAGGTCTCGGGCAGCCGCCACAGCTGCCGCCGTGTGCTGGCGCGCCTCCGCCACGCCCTCAACGTCGTGGCCTTTGGCACACTGGGCTGGATCGACGACCTGGGGTGTGGCCTTGGCCGGAGGCTGAGGGCGGTTGTGCTGGTGGTGGCGTCCAAACTGGAGGACCACAAGGGGAAGGGGCGCGGGGGGGCCGGTAGGTCAAGCCATGGTCTGATCGGCTCCTGTGAAGCCTTGGAAGGGGAGGGTAAGGGTATGGGGCGTAAAAAGGGGAGGGAGAGAGGCGCACATGGTTCTGAATTTTCACCCCTGACATCGCCTTGAATATAAGGCATTTGTTTGCAAATGTAATTCAAGAAATTGGTTCACCTCACCAGCACATATAGATCATATACAGATCAGCATATAGATCTGCAAGGTGAAACCTGCGGGTTGGCATATGGGCCAGACACGGAAAGCGGTATCATGCATGCAGTGCAAAGGGTTGCCTGTGCTTGTGAACATATGTGGCACCACTGCTGTGCTTGGAACAAAGTTGCCAGTTAATGATAGTACTACAAGTCAAATACAGTATCACCCGTTGAAAGTACAGCCGCCACAAAAGCCATGCCCGATATGCACACCTCTACAGAGACCGCAACCTGGATCCCACTGTCCAAGTGTTCAGAGCCGGGTACCATTACTGCCATGAACACCACCTTGCCCCCTTGACAGCTGGCCATCGCTTCTTGATCAGGGCACCTTGACCAATTTCTGGTACTCTGCCAAAATGGCCTCCAAGTCTCCCAGCCGCACGCCCTCAGCCCCCAACTGAGAAAACCGGCCTGGGGTTGTGCCTCCACCCCGTGGCTCCCGCCAAGCCTGCAGGATATCCATCTGCCCCACCAGCCGCTTGTAGTCTGCCAGCAGCAACCACACATCACCCAGCCTCAACTGCCCAGCAGGACAGTGCGCAAGACACTGCCTTCCCAGGGCCACTGCTGTGGGGTTCTGCCCGCTTGAGGCTTGGGGTTGCGACCGACGCCCGTAGTCAGCAAGGGAGGCGTCCACCATGGCGGCTGGTGGGGTGGCTTGTGAAGGCTCGCTCCGCAGCATGGGGCGCCGCTCCACACGTTCCATGCCAAAGCTGGCACGCAGCCGCTCCAGCTCTGCGGCCGTGTTGGCCACCATCATTGCAGCAACTGCAGCACAGTGGAGGGTGCTTTCAAGAGCACTGAACAGTGCTCTGCGGGTTGGAAGCAGATGCGATTGTGTCAACTTAGAACATCTTTATTGGTGGGTGCTATTGTCCCGGCGGAGCTGTTCGGCTATCCGAATAGAACTGCACTTCAAAAAACCATCATTAACAGTTGGGGAGCAATAGCACCCCAATAGCAGCCCCGGAGCTATTCGGTGCCGAGTGGCGCTATTTTGGCCCCGAATAGCACCGCTTGGGGCCGAATAGCACCTCAGAATAGCACCGTTGCTATTCACGCAGAACATTGTAGTGCTGCCGTAATGCTATTCGGCGTAGGCATAGCCCCCACCATTGCGGATGCGCGCAGATGAGCAATAGCACCGGTGCTATTCGGCAAATGCCGCCTTAGTAAAGTGGCACAGCAGCCAATGAGATCCGTTCCTGGATAGCTCCGCCGGTGCAATAGCACCGACCGATAAAGATGCCCTTAGATGCCACGTAGCATGTGTCGATATACCACAAAGCATGTTGCACTGCAGACAAGAGGTTTTGAAACCTGCATTGATTGCAGCTGTCGGCTACAGAGTGCTTGAGTGTACTACTTAAAAATGTGGGGCACATCTTGCCATATGGCAGAGAGTGTCTAAAAATAGTAACTTCTGAAATGACTGCCTAATTGATATCAACTGCCCCCAGTGCCAACAGTTTTCAAATGTGGAAGCACTGGCCGCTGAGCAAGGCTTGTGAACAGCATCCACTCCTGTTTCCAGATGGGTCCATTCTGGGCATAGTCCGATGCTTGCCGTTAGAAAGAGTATGCTGCAAGGACCCACACTCTGCACTGCCAGTATCCAGCAGAGCACAGCGTTAACAACAGCTGCTGAACATGCAGAAACTGCATGTGGGTGTATGCCAGTGCATGATGCTACGATGGGCCAATGTCAACCACCACACCGAATGTTCTGAAAGCTCGATGCACCAGAACACATAAACTCATGGGGGTTTGGAATAGATAAGTTACAGGTCAAAATTATGGCTGAGTATGGTGTGGACACACTGCTCCCTCAATGCTTCCCCACACCTGCATCCTCATCCAATGAACTGTGAAGTGCCGCAAGATTATTGGCAGAGGTGGGCGCAGAATTGGAGGCTGCAGTGGAAAGGCCAGCTTGTATCCCTGGGTAGCTCCCGGACGTCTCAAGTGGTGCTCTGGCGATCGGCTGGGGCGTGGTTGGTGTGCTGATGCGTGCTGCTGGTGCCGGGAGGGGACTTGACCTACAGATGCAATCAATGGCACACAGCAATCAACCTCCCTCATCTGCAGGCAACAGCCAATACATATCGCCAGGAACAATGCACACTGGTATCAGCTAGGGCTGCATAGCAGGACTGGGCGCACAAACAGTTTGGGAATATGTTCAAGTGAACAAGCCTAGAAATTTAGTTTTGATGCCCACTGCTGACTGCTTGCTTCAGATAGTTTTTTGGATGTGGGAGGGGTTACCATGGTTTCTGCTTGTCTGGCGTCGATCTTGGAGCAATTATGCAATCTCTCAGCACCACAGGTCTGGCCCACAAACCCAGTCCCCACCCCACCACCCATCACCACCACAGCTACCGCCCTACAGGCCGTTTGACACCAAGCATGACCAAATCGCAATGGTATTACCCTCATGATTGCTGGATTGCTGGATTTGGCTTGCAGGAGATTTGTGGCAGGGCAACCAACAAATGCAGTGAAAATAGGGTTATGCAGGTACAGTGGGCTGTGTGAGTGTATCACATGCAGAGAACAAATGTGGAGAAAGCAATAGAGTCTATCATTGCCTTAAGATGCAAAGACAAGGGTCATCACACACGTGGCACAGGTGACCAGCGCAGAATTGGAGAGGGACACCATGTATGCCAGTGTTGCCCAGCAAAGGTTTTGGGTACGCCAAGTGCCTTTTGCCTCCAATCGATCAACACTGTTGCAAGAACAACTGGTACAACCAACAAGCATACATGAGCAAACCGACCCAAGGCACCTGTTTTGTGGTGCAGAAATCTGAAATACACATGTGGGGTTGGGTGCAAGACCAGCTAATACCTTCCCTGCAAAGTTTGCTGCCAGTGCATGCCGCAACAATGCAGACAATAGCGACCCTGTGCAGGCCTCCATTTTTGCATGGAACAGTGACAAGAACAAATAATGACAGCAACAATTAATAAGGGCAAAATATCAATGACCTTGCTCGCACTGGGCCATGTCAGATTGGCTGCATTACGGTTTAATGAAGCAAGGGGCCAAACAGTCCAGGCATTACTGGAAGGAATCTGCATACTGCACAACATCAGCATCATTTTGGCGTGATTTGCGAACTGATACATGAGTGTCCTGAACAGTCCATCGGCCTACTTGGCAGACCAGCATTCATTTCATGGGCATTAGAAACAATTGATAGCCTCGGACAACATGAAAACAGTGGCACAATGTTGCACATGATGGCCACGTGCGAGGTTCATTGCCAAGCATTCTAGCAAAGCACTGCATTATGAGGTAGTGCCGCAGATCGCATTGGGGAACGCACCTGTCCACTGGACTTGTTCCTTGTTGCATCTCACCTCCACGCGGAGAAGGCAAGGGCAGGCGATCAACCTCACTCTTCGGCACACAGGGCAAGACACACTGGTCAGACATGTTGTGCAGTTGCAACTATCTGTTACTGGGTACAGCAGTTGGAAAGCTTAGTAGTTTCATGTAAATTCCTGCATCATTTGTGCCCTTTTCAGCTCAGCTGCACCTACCCTCTTCCCTACAAAGCAAGCACCTGAACTCCCACCATTCTACACTCTCTTATGCAGGCCACAAAAAATGGGGTACATGCTACAGATGCTGCTTATTACTGTCACGATTTTGGTTCTTACAGCATTCAAATATCTCTTGTTTTTCCTGCAAGCATTCGATATCTCGCTGCCACAATTAACGGCTATCACATTCCAACTGGTGCACATGCCACATCCAGGTACAAACGGTCAAGCCACAGGATACAAATCACTGCTGCAAAACAATGGTTATGGAAATGGAGCAAAGCTGTCTGTTCTCCACTCACCGCTTCACAACACTTTGGGCAATGGAGCAGAGAACTGTTGTACATCTCAGCAAACTGATTCTTCACAGTTGCAATGGTGATGTTTGGTTTATCACGACAAAGGCAATCGGATTGGCACCCTCACCATGTCCAGCCACCAGCAGTCCCCAAACGTGGAGTCCCTATCCCTTCCTCCAAACATCAGGTAAGCACCAGAAAGCAGGCGCACAATCGAAGGACACACGCGCTCAGAAGGCCAATCAATGTTGGAACCCTCAAGCTTTGCCCATCTGCAACATCATACCCAAGACAACATAGCTTCCAATAAGAGGTCATGTGCTTAGTGCATTTGGTAGCACCTTCCCTTGGTGCTGCAGATGGGGGAGACTGAACTTATTCGCCTGACATTCGTGTGTGAATCACATGCTACAGCATGAAACTGTAACCCAACCCAGAATAGCATGTGTACCAGAAACGCTCAAATAGTACATCACATGCTGTTCTCACAATGTTAGTCTCCCACAGTAAGACAGCCCTCAGAATGTTATCAATCTCTGTGGACCAATACACACCGTGGCATGGTCATTGGGTGATCAAGGTCCACAAGTTTTCCCATGGGATATGGGCAGAGCAGGAGCATCAGCAGAAAGAGATGCAGATATAGGAAGCAGAAACAATCCTGCAGTAGAACAAGCTGTTCTTTCTACAGGTCGTGTGGAGCAGCACAACGTCAAGCCATACCTTGCATTATTGACACATTAAAATATCCAGTTGCTTTCAATAGGCCCATCGGGCATCGGGCCTCTCATCTCTGGCCATCCAATGCAAAAAGCACACATTTCAGTAAACACTTTACCGCATCATACCTCATTTCTTTCAAGTCCAGAACCCAGAGTTCCTTACTGTAGAAATGATTTTGGGAAAAGAAAGCAAATCCTGCTGCCGTGACGTGTCCTCCATAGCACAGGACAGATGATCCGAAAACTGGAGAGGCACCACGACAGAAACACCTGTCAGTCTCAATCAAAATCATCTTTGGGCACTGGGACAAGACCTTTTTGGTTGGACACATGCAGCAGACAGTGCCTCTCACACGGACACAAGAATTTCTCTTACAGTCAACTACAATACTCCGTGGGTGCAGTTGGATGTGCTCAAGTTGCAGGGGATCTGGCATTTGCAAAGACATCAACCCAAACCACACGGCAGATCTCCATGAAAAATTCAAGAAGTTCAATGGACGAAATCGGGCTTGCTGCATATGCCAACTCCATTTCAGGAAGACAACATGACACTGCTGATCACCATATCTTGAGCCACTGAGTACACATGAGAAATGGACCCAGGACCAGGATGTGATTACAAAGTCATATGGTGGTTGTGAGATGCGGAAATCTCCTATTCTATCTGACTGTATGGTACTGACTTTAGAGGTGCCATGGTCACGTGTTCAGCAGCAGCAGAAACTAAAATGCTGGCAGTTGAACATTGCCCTGGTGGTGCTGGAGGCACTGACAATCCACATGCCAACACATGGCTCGCATTCACCCCAACAGCATCTATCCCAACAGGTTTCACTGCACTCCAAAGCTGCCAAAGGTAGTGGGTTGTCCTGTTTGGTTCAAGTGAACATTTATGGAGGGAAATTCAGAACAGAATATTGCAGAAAATGCTACTGAATGCATTGATGGTACATGGACAGTGCATTTCAACCTTTCAGAAAGGTAATCTATGCAGAATAACACACATATGCAGTAGAAAGTACTGTTCCCATTCAAGACGAAAATCTAAAATTGCAGACCTACATACCAATTGTTACTTACACAGGTCTGTGGACACACCAAAAAGTAATTCAAAGTACAGGATAGAGACATCATGCCTGGATACCCAGAGCATTTTAAAACCAAAAGTAATGCATACGTGTCACTTCCTTCCCCTGCTCTACTGCAGATGTTTATCACCTAGTTCAGGCTCTGAACAATAAGCGTGACATTGTTGGTGCCTGTGTGGGCCAGTGGCATGACATTGAACTGTTGCTACAGCACACAATTAACAATATAGCCATGCATGATTGTGACGTTGTGCAGTCCTTTGCACTTGCATATACAAACTTGGAAAACACACACAATCAGGAACTACTTGAAAAACACACACTTGGAAACGCACACACAGCTGCAGCAGCACCTGACATTGCATGCCCACTCCTGCCACTAGGTCTGGGCCGCAGCTTGATCTGTGTCCATTGCCAGGGTTCCTGCCCGTCCACTCCACGTATGCTCCACAGGTCATCAAAGAGAGAGCCTGTGGAAGTTTCCCCACCATGAAGAAACAGTAGCCGATGGTCTGGTGACTGATACGCCAAAGAAATCAGCCATTATCAGTCTGTCTTGTGTGTGTAGTGCTTGCAGCAGAAAAGCATGGCAGCAATGTACAGTGTAACATTCACATTGGGGTTGGAATGAAAGAAAGGCAGGCAGACGCTGTCACCATTGGCAACAATGTCAGTACTACTGGAGAATGATGTGAAGAAGCTGGCAGGACCGCAGAGTGGAAAGGAGAAACTGCTCACAAATCGAGACTGGATGCAATCCACACAGTTGCCCAGCAGGAGGGCATCAGATTAGTGGCATCCAAAACATATGCTGAATGGTAGCACTCATGACTGTGCACAGGGATTGGTGGCAAACTTAATCTAGAATGAGAGTTATTGCCTCAGACAGGTGCGCAGATTGCGCTGTCTGAGTATTTTGCACTTGGCAGGCCGCACATCTGGTGGCAAGCATGCTTTCTTGACCAGCACACAGAGGTCCTAACTTAGCAGAGCACAGGTTGTCGACAATGCAATCGGCAGCCAAAATGCCCAGACAGGATATTTGGCCCAGAGGACTGCGCTTTGAAACTGCGCTGGCACAGTGCCATGACATGTGGTGGAATTCTTACATATACCAACTGGTGTTTCATCCTTGCTCCCGGAACGTTGCCTCCAGCCTGTAAATTCGTCCATTTTGACCTGCATCCATTGATCGAACTCAGACAAGATTCTCATTGTGAGGCATCGCCGGACAGATGCACAGCCCGTGCCTTTCACAATTCTTCTATAGCTATTGCTAGTCATTCAACACGGTTTCAGTTCTCAAACACACATGTACTCTGGCCAACAGCATGCAAGACAGGAAATGCCCCAGCAGATGCCTTCAAAACAAGCAGAGAGAAAGGCCGTCATCTGCACAGACAGAAAGGAATCCAATGGCAGGCTCATTTTCGAAGGGTAAGCAGGAGGGTATAACACGTACCCCTTTATTTCAAACAGCCATAGATCGTTCAACGACTTTCCAGCATCAGTGCGGCCCCCAAAAAGCAGTATTCGATCGTCGTCAATTGCGACCATCGAGGCAAGGTCACGGCCACAGGGCCTGCCTTCTTCTGGCACAGTCAGCAGCGTCCACTCCCAGCTGTCCTAAAACACAGCGGAGTGAGCAGCAGTCACAGTCTCCACAGAATTGTTCAGATCGTTTCTGTGCAGTTGAACATGTTGCACAAATTGATACCACCGTTGGGAGTTGTGCAACCGCTGGTTGTTCCAGTACTGTGTGCTTGTGGTAAGCACAGAAATGCAGTGGTGCTTGCACTGGGTCTCTTGGAGTAAAGAAGTTACTTGGGGCTGAGGTTGAACACTGAAAGAGAGCTGCCATGGCCTGTAGATACACTCTTAGAGTTTTGCTACATTCTGGTCATCGCCGAGCACTGTCAGTTCTGGCAAACGTGAAACCAAGCAGGCTAGAAATGGAACTTTTCCTTTGCAATCGTGGGGGCATGTCCAGAAATTGTCCTTCTGATGAACGGGGGTGCACTCATCGTGTCTCAAATCCTTCTAGCCCACAACAGTGCATCAGGGGACATGATGAGCCACCTCAGCAACAGACTGCCCTGAGCACGGCACCTTCCACAGTGTGCTCATTGGTGTCCCAAAAATCCAGCATTGGATGGATGCCTTCACTGTCCGACACACTCGTTCTCCATTTTTAATCAATTCTGCAGTCTTCTTGCTGCAGCTGTGCGCATATTTGGCTTGGGGGGGACTGGCTTGGGGTGTACAGACCACCAGAGGAGCTGCGAATGAATCACAATACAGCAGCAGCCGTTGAATGCCCCATTGCCAAAGGCGAGGACAATCTTTGCATTCCCACCCCCTCTCCAGGCAGTCCCGCCCAAGTCGATCCCCGCACCGCGGACAGGTACCACATGTCGTTGAAGTACGTCCTCACGAATGACTGCTGCTCCGCGTCGGGGACAGCCACGTGGCCCCCGAACACGAACATGCGCATCCCCACGCCCACAGCGCAATGGAAGGCCCTGGACCCCGGCGTCGCAGCTGACCGCAGCTCCGGCCTGAACCACGACCCGCTGTCCACCTGGTGGGCGCAGATCAACGGTGTCAACACTGAATGCGCGTCAAAGGGGGGACGCAAGCGAAGAAAAAGGCCAAAGGGACGAAGTGGGGGTGAGGTTCGTTACACTTCAGGAGGAAAACAGGTCATACAAAGGGTGCCCCCTCCTAGGCAAGTTTATGTGAGGCTCTTGTCCTCTTGCGACAAGATGATGCAGAATCTCCCAGCGCGAAATGATGAGACCACAACACAAGCAACGTAAGAGGCGAGAAAGAGGCAATGGGGATCGCAGCGGTGGTTGTTGGATTGTTGTTGCCATCACGGCCTGCCCGAGGGAGTTTGAACATCGCCTCGGCCCGTGAGGCGTTTTCTGCGCCCGGCGATCTTCCCAAACCGCAACGCCTGGGCGCCTGGCCACCGTCACCGCCCTCGCAATGCGATCCACGATCTCCAACACTGCGGGGCATCATTCGACGCCGCAGAGAAGCTCTCCCTCGCATTCGACTCGTCGCCGGCGGCGCGAAGGCGATCGGAGCCCGACCTGAAAGACGACGACATCGCCCAGGGCGCGCCTTCCGCCCTCCTGCTTGCTGCTGCCGCCGAAGATGACCACCAGCTCGGTGCCCCACAGCGAGCGGGCGTCCAGCGCCACTGCGGTGTGGCCGTAGCGCGGCGAGGGCGGCGAGTCGCAGTCGTACCGCGTCCAGAGCATGGCGCCGGGGACAGCAGCGAAGGGGTTCCCGCCGCGGCTGGCCTGGCGCTCAGTCCGGCGGGCAGTAAGGCCCGAGGCGTGTCCCGACAACACACCGATGGCGAGGCGTTTGCATTTTTGTCCTGGTGGCTCCTAATCGCTCATCTCTTAGGGAGGTGACGATTGGTTGATAGGCAACAGTGTTTTGGGTTTGCAAAGGAGCGGCGCCATTGGGGGCTTGTCTGGGCGAACAATGGCGTTTAGGCACCGGACTGCGGGGCATTCATTCCTTTTATTCGATTACCTGCAGGTTGTTCATTCCATTTCGATCTTTTCCGACGCATCAAAATTCAAGCATTTGAAGGATTTCTGGCACACCGGCCCCGATGCAACCTGAGGCTTTCAAAGAGATAGTTGCTTTGTTTCCGTAATTTGACTTTGTTTCGCAGGTTCCTTGTCCGCTATGTTCTGTTCAAGCTCTACCAACGTGGGCTGGGTTTGGAATGAGAGGCGTTACTGGTGTGGCACTACCATTCACTCCAATTGGTTCGGCTATTAACCATTATTTTGCCATATTTTTTAGCCCATAATTATTTGTCTATTATTGGCAGTTGGTTGGTTTGGCCTATTTTGCTGCACCACCCTGCCTTCTATCTGCACGCCATTGGCGTGATGCCAACCAAGTTTTGGAATTCAACATTTAACCCGGCCCTGCAGGATGTCCAGCTGAATATATCCACTGGTGCACAATTGCCATTTGCTGCGTATTCCTTTGCCAAGTCTCTGTCTATTGGTGATCTTTCAGTTTTCTTTAAAGAAATCAAATTCGCTTAGTGTCGTGGCACTTGCTTTATTAATCGTTCCTACGTGAAGCACTCCGAAATCTGTTGTCCATTGAAGTTTTCTGTACACGGTTTGCTATTGAAGCGTCGCGCAAACTAAATTTCCATGATTGAATGGCTTCTTAGGGGCGATAATGGACCGTACAAGGGAAGATGTTAATTGGGTCCAAACCTGCTGTTTCAAAGCTCAACAGCTGGTAGATCGGTTCGATTGTGCTCCCAAATGTGTCTCTGTGGTCATACCACTTTCCACGCATACCCCGTGTGTGTAACCTACCCCTGTTTGTCACGGGCGTGGAAACGCAGTGACTGCGTAGGGACTGTCCCGCGCCCAGGTTTGTCATACCCACGTAAAAAGTTTTCTCTTGACTTGCATGCATCCCCGCAATCTTGGAGCCTTTATTCTTACGCGCGCAAGTGCAACGTGTCCACATAGCGCTGAGACAAGTTCCAGGTCATGACCTGGAATGAGGTGACCATGTTGCTGGCTTGCAAATATTCGTACTGTTGCCAATTTTTTGTACAATATGCATTGAATGCGTATCTTGTACACATGCATACATGGGTGTCTGGATATCAATACGCGTGCACCCAGTGGGTGCCACCCACAGAGACATAAGCCGTACGCAGCGCTGTAGACGTGCCCAAACCTGCGCGTACGCACCCATTACACGAATTCTGGAAGGGTACATCTGCGCTGCCCATATTGCAGGGACTGTTGGGGAGACTCCTATTTCACATTGTCCTGGTTTCAATGGTCATTCTAAATTGCCCCGACAATGTCTGTGGAACATGAACATCCCGTGTTCCTGGAACAACTTGCCTTCTCCTCCACGATCAACGCATAGATCGTGCAGGAACCCGTGCGTCAGACCCAACCGCTGCTACATCCCTTTCAAACTGCAGCTAAACGACTCGAACAACGCAGAGCGCGGGGGAGTCCAACGCTCTGTGTTCCACACGCCGCCATCAGAGCAAAAACTCATTGACTGCGAAGCCGCAATGGCCACCCACTGTCTCTTCAAACTCTCCCAGCCGACCTGCCCACTTGGGCGCCATTGTCTCGACGCACCGCGGAATCGCCCTCGTGAAGAAGTCGCCCGGCACCGCGCCAGGTTTCCTGGCGAAACAGGCGCCCTTCTCCGCGGCCAGCTCCGACCCCGTCCGAAACTCCACCTCCTCTGTAACGGCCCGAGCGGCCTCCACCAAGTCCAGCACGTACTCCTTGCTGATCTCGACGTCCTCCCGGGTGCCCAGGCGGTTGTGGTGGCCGGCGACAAATGTGTCGAACTCCAGGGCCAGCACGGTGTCCAGGCCGTTGATGTAGTCGGCGAGGAAGAAGGCCTCGAAGTTTGGCGTCCATCCCGGCTGGATGAGGTGCACGGCCATCGCGGTTCGGCGGGAGGGGGCGCGGATGATGAGATCGCCTCCGGCAACCCAGTTTCCCGCCTGCAGCATTAAGCCCTGAATGTACCAAAGGTGTATTGTAAGCGATTGTTATGTTAATTAGCAGCTGGACTGATTTTCCGCGTACGGCATTTCATACATCATTTTTTCGCGCGCGTATAAAGTTTCCATTGCAAGTGTTAACATACCTGAAACCGAGATTTTATATGAAGGCCTTTTATGGGAGCATGTGAAAACAAACCCTCCACAACGGGAACTAACATTCGATATCTGCCATGTACATGGGATGAGAACGCCGTCCTATCCCTGGCCGAGCCGGTAAGGGAGGTCCTTGAGGAGATAAAGGACGGTTTATTGTACAACCAACGCTAATATACTAGTAGCACTAGTATATTAGTAGTAATAGTATACTAGTATTAAGCAGACATGGACGTCCAATCGGTCACCCGCGCAATCATGCGTGATTGCTGCAGTGCAAAATTGCTAACTGCAATAATGAATCGGCTAGAGTTAAGACAGCTGACAAATGACGAAAAATCGATGACGACTAGTCGATTAAGAGTATTATTAAGAAAAGATACACAACCTGATTCATCGCATCATCAATCAAAATTTCACTATCTTGTATTGCGAGGCTTACATGGATAAGTAGATCGTGTGGCTTGAGTCCATTCCCTATTGCTAGCTTTGCTTCTAGCCATGAACTGAGACCACATTAAAATCACCATGTACCAATATATCAGCGAACAACTCGCACACATGCATGAAGGTGCAATTGAACTGAAACATCTGTCAAGAGATTGGTATCTATTCCTACGATGCTGCTTGTGCCAATTTGCAAAAGTGTGGCATGCAGATACTGAAAATTTCACCGAAAAAATAATCCGTTTCCACATTATTCTTGCTCTGAGTTTTTTTGGCAATATACAAGGTTCCCATGAAACACGTTCATCTTTCCTCTTCATCCACAAAATTGCACATGATATGCGCCTAGTGCTGTGTCGGTAGGAAATTCAAATATCAAAAAAAATCTCTAGCAAAATCAAGGTGTGCTTTTCAAAGTTAGCAACGTTCGTTTGGACGTGCATATTGCCAACCCGGCATTCAGTGAATTCTTTCAAATCTGAAAAGCACAGACAGAATCCAATGGTGGTTTCCAACGCCGGACGCCCTCCGGCCCACCCCACCTTAAAATCCCCTGCATCAATTCCAGCGGGGTCGTCGTCAGTAACAATTTCCCCCGACGGCAAAACCCAGGCATTCTCCTTGAATGTCACATCGGGGAGACGCCTCTCGTCCTCTGGACGGATCTTTTGGCGCTTTTCAATGAACCGCTTCGTGTCTTCGTGAGCAAGGATCGTCGCTCCGGGGAAATTCACGGCGCCCAGTATGTGGGTGAGCCCGGAGTGGCTGTAGATGATGTGCGTCACGTTCTTCTGGGACACTTCAGAGATGACGTCGGCGAGGGTGGGCGTCGTTGTGAAGAATGGCGCGTCCACAAGTATGACGCCATTGTCACCCACCAGGAACATCACCTGCCACGATTTGTGCCCGTATCCCGTAAATGACCGAGAGATTGTCTATGCATTGCTCGTAATCAGCTGAAGCGGCACAAGTGACCGAAACGCCGAAGGAGACGAGACTGCACCAGAAAATCTCACGCCGTTTGGACCTGCAAAGTTTTGTCTCGTACTACTCATCTAACTCCATTCAGCTCGATTCGATTCCATCCAGCGCTGCAGATGGCGCAGAACCCAGAAGCTCAATCAAATTGAACATGGGGGTGTTGGGTACCCATATGCGCAGGCTTGTTGTTCGCGTTTGTGTATCCACTTCCGCGTTTACGTTTTTGCGCGTAAAAACGTGCAAATCGAGAAACGGCCATATTTACGTATGTTTACGGCTCGTAGATATGCCCATATTACATGGCGATGCCCCCTATCAGCATTCAGTCCTCCACTCTCACCGGCACAAATGGTGTCGCCGAGCAAAAGATCGTTTTATGCATACTTCAGCCCATCGAGTAGCTCGACTCGAGCTACCACTCCCCGGACTCTCTCAGTCCGATGTCCTGCTTTTAGGTACACAGAGCCCATTTTTACCCATTTACGGTAATTTACTCACAAAAATGTAAAACCATTTTCACGCGTAAATAGGCATAAATAGGCTGTGCTCACGCCGTAAATAATAAGCCTGCATATGGGTATCTATCAGCTGACCAGCTGAGCATAACTAATGATCAGATGGCCCATTAAACAGGCTGCAAACACTGAGCAGTTCATTGAGTCGTCCATGCCCGATCATCGAACTTCGAAATTCATCACATCGAATTTCGATGTGATGATGGGTCTGTCAACCAACGAATATAGCTGCACAGATTGCTCTCATGGGGTCAGCGACACATGACGACAGGCAAGCGGCGGCGTGGGCACCAAGACTGTCCGGGGCCGATAAGTATTCCCCAGCACGCGGTACGCCAAAGGCCGTTGTGTACAAGGATGAATTGTGGCAGCAGATTTCGCAGACCTCTTGACGGGACAATTCATTGTGTTCTCCAGAGCACATTGAATTCTGCCAGGGAAGAATTGTGAACCTGCCGAGTACTCAGCGCCAGCGCGCAGAATTTGGCCAATTTGCAGCCGGTACAACAAGATGAGCAGTGGAATGCAGCACTACCGAACGGTGAACACCAGCCCCAAACTAGCCATCCAGTTTTCCATAGTATATTGTACCCTTCCACATTTTAACGTCGAGCCTGGCCTTTTTGTGCGGAACAATAATTAAAAACCCAGCGGTTCCAATAAAACATGGAGCACCCGCAGCCGCGACGCGAGTGTCTCAGGAGATCTCGTGGCGTCTAGCGGACCTGAATGCAAGAGCTGGTGTGGCAGAAAACCGCCATTTGAGGCCATGTGAACTGAGCTAAGTCGCCATTCCGACCGCGACCGCGATGCGGAGTCCCCCAATGACGGTCTGTCGAAAAATCGCCGAGCAAAAACTATAACGTGGAAATTTCAAAATGCGAAAGGGTGGAGTATTCTGTGCTAGAGCGGCTACATCTCTCCTACACTATTTGAGAGTAGGCGAACCGAGCCCCTGGCGGTGTCCGGCGCGTCTCGCCCACCACAGCCTGCGTCGTGAGTAATCGTCCGGTCCGCAACATCCACAGCGCAACCTCACACAACCGCTCCAGCCGAAACACCAAGCCGCGATGGTCGGGGTTCACCACCAGGGCAACCGGGGGGTAATCCCTGAGCCTTCGACAGAGGGCTGTCTGCGCCGCGCGACTCGGAAATGAGTCCGTGCTCGACGCGGTCGAGGATCCACGTTGTGGACCTCGCTCCGAGACGCCCCATGGATATTCCGGCAGAGGCGGTTTCAGCGAGGCGCGCTTGGAGCCACGGGGCGGCCCCATTTCAGCTGCTCTGACGACCATCCGCAACGGCGGGTGGTGTGGATGGCCGCCTGCCTGGATCGCATCCTGCGTGACTTCACCTGAAAGTCGCCGTTTGTCGCCCAGTACAGCCCGTCGCTGATCTCCTCCGCGACCGTGGTGACGGGATCCGTAAGATGCAGGGGCAGACCCTCCGCCGTCTCCACTCCGCGAGAGCCCGGCACGAAGTCGGGGCAGTTTTCCACGCCCTCGAAGGGAGGTGGGCTCTGGCCCCAAGCGCACAAGATCATGGAAACGAACAGCACCGACACCAGATGGCGTCCACCGGGGGCCATCAGAAATTGGCCTAGTGTGGCTGATCTTACTGGGTTGGGAAGTGTCCAGGACAGCGCAGTTCAGGGGAGGTGTCGGAGCTGACAGAAGACCTTATTTCGGGCCGGAGCGGATGCTCGAGTGTAGCAAGCCGCCTGTGGAGTGCAAGCTTTTTCTGGCAGCGGTGGGCCCAGTCAGCAGGAAGCTTCGTTCTGCGTGGCATGCCACCGCGCAAAGCCGAGCAATTCCGCCGTCTGGGCCGCGGCCCATCGCAGGCCTCGGGGTGGACTGCAGCGAAGGTTCTGTTCCGTCTGCCGACGTGGCAGCGCAGAAGGGCGGCGGCGCACACTAGTGTGACATGGACAATGGCGTGTGGCCGGACAGGCAGGCGGTTTCCGTGATTCGTTCACGAACGAAATGACTTTGTGGCGGGTCGATGGTGTCAGGCTCCAGCCAAAAAAAGGCCTGACAGATCAATCGCTTGAGTTTACAATAGTGTAGCTCAGATACATACGTTTCGTTTATAGCGTATGGCCAGACTGGCCATATGCGCATTTTTGCGCCATCGAGCCTGCGGTTTACTTAAGTGGCATTGTGCACTAGCGCTTGCACAGCTTCTGAAGACGGTGCAGACGCAGTCCTAGATTTTAGTCGGACCTTGCCGGGGGTCATGTGAAGTGAAGCCTGTTTTCCAACCTTTGTGCTGGACAATTTGTCCGAATTGGGCTTTATTTGGCCAAATTCAGCTTAACACCTGAATGGCTCGAAATGCGTGGACACGCATAGTAGGCCGTCTATGACAGCATAGCGCTTCGTAGATAGCATTTGTTGAAGCACACTTGCAAAACCTGTTTACTGCAGCTGGATAGGAGTTTGCGCCACAACTGTCATGGCTAACGACCGTGTGCCATGCTGGATACAATGCAGGCTTGCAATGCAACTTTTCGCAGGTAAATACGGGAATTTTTTAACACACGGAATTCGTGCTTGCTGGCCAGGCGACCGGGGTGGTGTCGCAGGCTGACCCAATTGTGGCTCCCGACGGCGCTTGACAAATGGGGCATGGCGGGTTTCCTACACGATGTTGCATGGACATTTGGGTTGCTCTGCCAGGCGTTCGTTATGTGCTATGTGGAATCTGCGCTGCGTGTCCCATCGCACACCGCGGCTACGCTGCCACTGACGACAACACCGCAATGTTGAGCTAGCTGAAACCGCACACGTGCAGGAGCCGAGATAATTTGTAGCATAGCTTGAAATTTACTTGAATTAAGCGCGTCAAGCGCCTCTCAAGCTCTCCCCATGCGCCCCTTACTGAAGGCGGGGGACATCCCTGACTCCCAATAGTCTGCTTTTGTGCCTGATTGTTAGGCACATATATCCCACACACGTTGTAACCACCCCCAAAAGGCAGAAGGCCGGTGAAAGCTTGTACTTCAACAATATGGGCCTCGTTATCGTGATTCTGCTATTCCCATCGCAGGCCCAGGTAGCATGGCGTCTATCTCAGGACCAATGCTGATGCCGATGAGAAGTGCGTTCTTCCCATCCTGGTCTCCCCGCAAACATCGTTCTCCGTGGAGAGCGACCTGCAGACAGTGAATAGCATTGTTCGGCGAACGCCGGGTTGTGGAAATGCAGACTCATCCTATGGAAATGGAATGCAAGTACTCGATTTCACCATGGCCAGTCTACATGGAGGATTACAAAACTTTCCATGATTTAATTCGCCACAATCTCCTTTTGCCGCAAGTTTGGATGCTGTGTTGGTGAGCTCTACGCGCACTGAGTCTGCCGATCAAGAAATGATGAGGAACGTTGCACTCACTGACAATGCGCAGCATCGATGCGAACACCAATGGAAACGGGGGACTCGCTGATGTTAAGCAAGTGGAAGTTGTAAAATTACGGTCCAAAGAAGTCACGTGCTTACCTGAGTTGCACACATTGTGAAACCTTCTCTGTCAACCCCAATGTACCAACCAGCATGCACCGCTGCAGTCATCGCCGTCGGCGCCATTGTCCGTGGTGATGAGCCGCTCCCTGTGTTGACAGAGCTGTGCGTATCCTGCAGTGATGGATCGGCCTGCCTTTGGTTCCACACTCGTGTCTTCTGAAGCTTGTGGTGTGCTCTTTTTCCTTTATTGTTCTGGCCCGTTTCTGGTGGCCCGTTCTGTAGGTGGGCATCTTCCAGGGTCCGCATCGTCGCTAGTTTTCGCGCCTACCCCCTCGTATTGCCCACAACGGCTGCTCGTAGGCGCCACCTCCTCCTCACCCTCCGTCCACCATACTTACCTGTCCATCTGTGGGCTACTTTTCAACTTTGGGCCCCACATCCCTCCAGAGATTGCGGCATCCATCACACTCCAAGCCGTGCCCGCCATGCATGCTGTATCCACTGCACGTATCGCGGCTGTGGCCACAGCGGTAGCCCTTGTGGAGATCATGCCCCCGAAGATGATCGCAATCGCCACGGACGCCGCATCCACCACGACGGAAAACGCCATTAAACTGCGCACAGGAACACAGTGAACACAACAAACGACTCAATTTCCTGATGGAAGGGCTCAATGAATTACGACTGAACACATAGTTGAAACATTGGGCGTAACTGCTTAATTTAAATTTCGGTGAATTGTTCAAGCTCAAATTTTTCAGTGAACTAATCACCACATCAATTCAGCGGCTGGTCAAAGCACCTTTCAGCGGCCCGTGATTATCTAACCTGCAGCGCGCAAGCGGCCGAAAACAGTCTGTTTGGTGGCGCAGTGATACAGCTGTCCAGAAACAACTGGCATAAAATGGAGGAGAGTGACCCACGGCGCCACCTTTTCACCAAGGCTGCGGCAACGCGTGGGTCAGCTGCTGTCGACGTCACTGCAGGGCAGCGAGGACGGGCCCAACTGGACGCAATGGCCTGCGGGGACGCTGTATGTTGACATCCGGATGGCGTGCGGCTTGTGTTGCGAGGCCTCCAACGGCTACATAGCGAATTACGCAAAAGTCAACGTCGGAAAGAGCATTCGATCTTAAGCGGCCAAACGGATGTCTCAGAGGGGAGCAGGGGCCGGCCTCACCGCAGTGCTTCCCCCGGGCTTCGGTGCACTCAGGCCGAGGCTCGCCAGCGTCTCAAATCCTCTGTCGTTTCCGTCGGCCGTAAGCCGATGTTCGAGAGTATAACAGGACGCTCGGAAAGCGGCCAGAGATCCAGCGGGGGCACATTTATACCCGAAAACGCCGGCCCAACTGATGAGCAATTATACGAATCGTGCCCACGTGGCGGTCCGGGTCAAATGCGCGACTGACACTGTGACCCTTAAGTACGCTCCTGTGGTCCTAGCATTGCGCAGGGCGTGCCTGACACCCGCGTCTGCTGCGTTCAATGCAGCCCCGCGCTCTGCTTGGAGAAGGCGGTCTGTGAAAAGATGCCAGGCGCGCGGTGCATCATCAAAAAGATTGAATGAAGAGCCCAGTTCAGTTGGCAACACATGCGTGCGTGATTAATCACCGATAATGCACATGTACACATGCATGCTTATGGATCCATGTGGGTCCATTCACATGGTTATATGCATATATGGATATCGGTCCACACCTAGGCTATGGTGCTCAACGGTGTGCCCACACTGGATCAGACTAGCTGAAAGGCAATGAGTATACAGGCGGGGACACAAACGACGGGGGCAAATGGTGACCCCTTGCATTCCCTCCCCCGAAAGGCCTGTGCGGCTGTGCTCCTGTGGATTAAACTCCACACATAAACTCTGGCATGGAAAGCACCATAACTGCGCTTTCTACCAACTTTTAAACAAGCCCGCCAATCGCCATGCCTCGCCAACGCCTTCCTGCCCCCGTATTTCGACGCGACCTCCCCCTCTATCAACAGGGGCGGCGCCTTTGCGCCGCTCGCCAAGAGTACACCACCTCCCCACATGCGTAGACCGAAGCTGACTGCGAGACAAGATGAAACGAATATGAATGCAAAGTACGGCCATTGCATTGAGAACATGGTACTGGAGCAGTGCCGCAGCAGTGTAAGAAGTTGAAACTCCACACAAAACTTCCAAAAAAAAAAAGAAACCGGGAAATGGAAATGTAAGGTTTGCTGGCTGTTGGCTTAAGAAGAAAGTGACAGAGTGGAAGAAAGCGGCTTCTGCATTCCTCAATAAGATTGCGGAAATCATGAAAAGGGAGATTTTAATCTGGTTTCAACAATTGAAAAACCTTCATATCACGAAACTGGATTGATTTGCTCATCCCTGAATTCTCGAAGTTTGGCAGGGCGAGTAGTGTGATGGGAGACCGTACGGCCCATCAAATGGGGCTAAAGTAATAAATGTTTTCAAGCTCTTTCTCCATTTTTCTTTGATGTACGGCGACAACTGGCTGATGGAAAATTTAGAATGCATGTCTTCAATCAGTGGGTGCCAGGGCGGTAGGGATGCTCGTAGGTGCGGGGCTTAGAATTGGACCAATTCTAAACCGCGAGGATCCGTCCTCTTGGTGCCAGCTGGCTCTCTTGCAGGGCGTGCGTGTCTGAAATAGCCCATTTTCCAGGAGACGGTGGAAATTTTAAGCATGACCCATGATTGCCAGCAAGCCCAGGCAGCTGGCGTGATGGACGACGAATGGCCCAACAGGCGCCACGCAGAAGGGTATAGGCCGAGGGGACAGAAAGGGCGTCCATTCGCCGACATGAAGGTGGCGATGGGTGACATTGACGTCCAGGGTGCCGCTCCATGTGATTGTATTAGCCATACCCGGGCGAATCATTGCCATTGCATCCTCTTGCACCAGAACACCTTTCCACCCACGGCATTCATACCAGAAGCCTTGCTTCCCCATCACCACTATGTAATTAAACGTTCTGCACACTTCCCCGCTTGTGACCAAAATTTCAAAATCGCTTGTGACTCATAATCTCCCCACTGTCCTCAGAGCCATAAAACAAGGGAAACGCGTTAACATCACCTGGTGCCCTCCCTCCTCCTTCCCCACTCCCAAACACCAATACCGCTCAAAAGGCGTAAGCCGGCGGCTGTAGAGGCGGCGCCGATGGCTGAGCGGCCCCACCCTTCGCCCACCCTGGCGCGGGGAACGGCTGAGCGGCGGGAGTCCCCTGGTCGGCTGGATAGGGCTGCGGGATGGGGCCCACGGGGGCCGCAGGGAACGGCTGATGATTCGGCGGCGCTGCTGGCAACTGCTGTACGAGCGGAGCGGAAGACGCCCCAGTCGGCGTCCCCCTTGCGGGCCGCGCGTGGGCGCTGGGCTTACAGCACTTGTAGATCCCGAAACAGACGCCGCCGCAGATCGCCGCGCCCAGCAGCCCGCCGACCACGCCACCCACAATCGCCCCCACTTGTGTGGCGCTTCCCTTCAGGCAATCCGCGCAGCACGCCACCTCTTCGGTGGGCCTGAACTCCCCAAACTCACACACCGCGTCCGCGCTGCTCAACCGCGCGGCGCCCGCCACCGGCGCCGTGTCCGCCACCACGTTCTCCTCGTCGACGCACAGGCTCACCGGCGGGTGGACGAAAAAGGCGCCGTCGTCCACGAGCGTCACGTTCGCGCACCCCGCGGGTCGGGCAGCGAACTCACACACGTAACGCTGCTCCTTCGAGCAGTCCTCGTCGTTCATGTTGCGGGAGGCCCCCCGGCGGTCGACGTCCGCGCAGGCCTCCGACCCGCCGTAGTTGTTGGGCTCGCCCAGGCCCCAGTAGTCGGAATCGGGCCGCAGGGCCTCAAGGCCTTCATCCTGCCAGGAAAATGCGTCCGCGTTTGGGGAGGGCCGGCGCGCGCCCAGCCAGGCGCCATCCGGTGGGGCGATGCCGGACACGAAGCGCAGCTCGGCGGCGTTGCGGACGGAGGCCAGGGCGCCGCCCGCCGAGCGGCAGGACGCCGCGGAGGCGTCCCAGTTCAGTCTGTCGCTGGGCACTCGGTAGTACGCGGATCTGTACCTGGCGGGGAAAAGGAAGCGGGTAGTCAATCCCTCGGGCGCGCGGCTTTTGTTTGTTTTGAGAAACGTAAGATCGCTTGTTGCAGCTCCGCATACAGTGCCCTGCCCAGATTGGGTTTGATTTCGGGGTCGTTGGCGAGATTTCGCCGCAACCAGGCCTGTTTGGCCGAATTTCGCCAGGCACTTGCATCGCTGGGAAGGGCATGAACGCGCAAGCGGTTTCATGCCTGACACTTCTCAAATTGCAAATTTCAATGTGTTTACCATACAAACGCGTCCTAATTTATGGCTTTTCAGACCTAACAGTGCATTTCATCCTTGTGCAAAATCGTTTGAAAACTAATTCGGGAATACAGCTTCGAGTTTTGCGTGGAGAATATTATGCTTGCGGGTTGCCGATGTAGGTCCCAAACAGCCTGAAATTTCTCAGGCTACATTGCTTTGTTGGTTTCTCCCTGGCTTTGAAGTCAATAGGTGGAGCTGCAACTGGGACTTCCTGATGCAGTCCTTGTCTACAATGCAGGCCGCTGCCGATATGAATTACGTGGGCCAATGCGTGGCTCAATTTTCTCATGCAAGAAATCGTCGGTTCCCTCCAGCCCATACTTCTAGTTCTGCGCACAGACACAGTACAAACATACGCGTACATGTCTTATGCGAAATATATTGCGAGCATTTCAAAAACAATAAGGATAAACTAAGGATATATGTCCGAACGACATTTAGTTTCTGTGGAGATTATCAATGCGTGCATCATCAGCACGGCGAACAGGTTCATCACAGGCTTGTTCTGCCCGTGGGTAGAACACCTGCATAGGTTTGCACGCAAAGGGCATCTGTCGTCGCGAGCGCGCATCCACGCACGCCATTCGTCGCACCTGTAGCAGCCGGACGCCGGCGGCGCATCCGAGCAGGTCGCCTCGTCGGCGGAGTGGCTCCTGTGCACCTGCAGCTGGCACGGCGTCGCCACCAGCGGCGCGCACCGGCTGGACCGCGCCACCAGCCCGTCCAGCACCGCGGCGTGGCTGTCCCCCTCCCTCTCCAGGTCCCCGATGGGCACGTCGTGCCCAACCACTCCCACCAGCACCCCAGGCACGCCCTCCGCCCCCCGGGGGCTGTATATCGGCCGCGCCACAGTGGTTAAGGTGCCCAGGCCGCCGTCGTCTTCATAGGGGTTGGACCACACGGGCGTGGAGCGGGAGACGTCGCCGGAGGCGTGGCGGCCCGAGGCGATGTAGGTGTAGTACGTGCTCATGGCGGTGAGCGGGTCGTCGCCGTCGCCTATGGACCCCCAGGCGCCGCCGCTGGCGCAGGCCACCTGCCGCGGGAGGGAGCCGTCCGCGCTGCTGCCCAGGGAGAAGGCGAAGATCGTCGCCCGCGCGCCTGTGCCACAGGTGCAATGCCCCATATTCGGCTTTGTTGTGGTTCGTCTCTGTGCTTGAGTAAAAGACCGAGATACTTTGCTTGCGCGATGCTGCGCCCCTCATCGCCTGATGAGGTGAATGGGCTTCTTGTTTTAATGTACTGTCGTCAATGGCAGAGTAGAGACGATGCTTCCCTTGCACGCATTGTTGCGGAGATGATCACTGATGATGTCAGGATGTCATTAATGCCAGCTGTTGGCGATTGTTTCGAGTAGTCTGTCTGTGGCTG
>CAJHUC010002192.1:0-25852 GCA_905146915.1 Ostreobium quekettii
CCCCCAATTTCATGTAACCCAATTTTAAAAAGCCCTCCAGTACTGGCCCCGTCACGAACACCCGAACGGACTGCGTCGGAATCGCGTCAACATCGCCTGCCTGGCTTCCCCCGCCTTCCCCCGCCGCTCCCGCCTCGCCCGACTGCGCCCCCCCCCTCGCGGCGGCCCGCCGCTTCGAGTGAAGGCGCGCCGCCCGAAGCGCACCAAAATCCCCGCGCAGATGCTCGGGGACGAGGCCGAGGGACCCCACGATCAGTCGCCGCCCCACTTCCCCGTCGTCCATGGACGGAGAAATACCCATGGCGACCAAGGAGGGGGACGCTCCGGGGCGCTGGCGCTCAATGCGCCACTCTCCAAAGCCGGGGACCATTATCCCGGCGCCCCTCGCGGCCTGGCCCGAGAACAGCACGGCCACAGCGGGGGCCACCTCAACTCGCACCGCCCCGCGACCGGTTCGCACAAAAGTGCGGATCGGCCGGAGGCCGTCTGCCTCCGCGCCCGGCACCCCCACAACGACCGAATGAAGCGCATCCTCGAAGGCGGCCAGCTCGAAAGAGCGCGTGAGCCAGGCCGCCTCCGAAGGGTGAAGAAAGAAAGTGCGCTCCGCGACCCATCCAATGGGCTCGCGGGCGCGCGGATCCACAACCGGGCGGCCAGCAACCTCCGCCCAACTGCGCCCATGGCGCCCAGCACCCGGGCCACCCGGCCCCTTCTTTTCCTTCTCCATTTCCTTGCGGGCCCGCGCCAAGTCTTGCGCGGCTCGCCGGTTCTCTGCCGTTGCGGAGCGAAGGCGCTGCAGCGCCATGCCCGCGCATAACGTCTCCATTGCCTCGCGGGAAGCCGAAACGCGTGCGCGCAAACTGGAAGTCATCCCACCTAAGTCCAGCGCCAAGACCTCCTCCAAGCATGCGCGCGCCTGCTCCATCACTCCCAGCGCCTTCTTCAAGGCGACCTCCGTGCTTCCGCCGCCATGCTGCGCCGGATCCGCGCCACGCGCCGCTGCCGCCTCCGTCGCTGCATCCACCTCGGCGGCAGCGCCTCCTCCACCTCGCTCACTCCGCTCCCGCCGTGCCAGGCGGCATGAGGCCACGTTGAAGAAGGCCAAGGAGCAGAACCGCCAGGCCGCCAAGGCAAAGGCCTCCACCGAGTAGCAGGTGGCCGCATTGAGCGACCGGCTGCTGAAGCAGAAGATGCGGGCACATGAGGCAGAGGAGAAAACTGCCCGGACTGCAAAGTAGCCCAAAAGAGCCCCCAGTCTGACAGGACAACCGATGCCAATGAATCCAAAAGCCGAGGGCGACTAGAAGACGGTTGGCAAGCCCTGGGCAAAAAAAAAGAGCCCATCACCAGGTAAGACCGTACGGAGAGATCGGACAGGTTCAAAAATAGGCCGAAAGGCTAAGACCTCAGATCCAGTGAGGGAGATCGTAGGCCAAAAGGCCAAGACCCCGGAGCAGTGGGTTAGGTCACAAGTGCATGTACGGACACCGAATGAACCAGAAATGAGTAGCAACGAGTCGCTCACAGAAAGCGCTTGTGCAATATGTGGACAAAGTCTTGACAGGCCGAAAGGTCCAGAGTGGAGTCCCCAAAGACCTGCATTGCCAGAGTGGGGGCCGGGAGAGAGTTCCCAGGTACTGGAATTTTTTCCAGATACTGGGGAGCCATATAGCTGGCAGCGACCATACTGTGCTAGGTGGATACGGTTCCACAGCAATCGTATTGATGATCTAGACGAAGGCTGGCAAATGGCCGCCGAAAGATTTGGAGAAAAATTAACCACCGCGAGACTGGTGAGAATCCATAGGTGGTATGGTCCAGCCCGGACCAACTCGCTTACATACAAATTGATAGATAGCTTGAAAGTAAAAGTGTTCAAAAATGGAAAATTGGCATTCTTGCCAATTTTTCATTATCAAGTGAAGTTGTTGTGCCGATTTTCCATTTTGAGCATGATAAGTGACACCATCCAAAATCGCAAAATGGATTTCTGGCCGCCAAATTTCCAAATTGTATTTTTTACTCACCTTGTTGTGCCGGTCTCCCATTTGATGAAAAAATGGAAAAGTTTGCCGGATTTCCAAAATGCTTCAGTTTCTACTATAACTGTTGCACTAACTGTTATGCGCACTGGCCTAATGTGGGGGACGCCCTACTACTGGCTCTTGGTGTGGGGGACGCCCTGCCCAAGATAACTATCCTCAACCCATAGTAACTACTTTAGGTATTAGGATACAGGAGTAGGAGGGGTGGTCCCACCTAGGTCCCCGTAAGGACCTAGGTGCCCGGCGAGGCGGGTCCGCAGCTCAAAGAGGGCAGGAACCCCACACCCACAGACTTTACGTATCATTGGTTCTGGAGCCACCTGGGGGTGGCTACCACGCTTCCGCCTGGGCGGACACGCAAGCTCGGAGCAGCGGGCTCCCTCCCCGGCCTCCCCCATGGAGGCCGAGGAATTGGATCCTGAAGCCCGGAAGGGCAGCCCCGCATCTTTGGGTGCAGAGGACGATTCACCCCGGAAGGGGATGCCGACCAGTTCAGGCGGCGAAGACGTTACAGCCCGGAATGGGCAGGGAAAGGAAGAAGTCCGGAAGGACATAGCCGGACCATCGGCGCCACAAGAGGAGCCGGAAGGAGGCGACCAGCTGATGGCCGAGGCGGAAGAAGCTCCAGCAGAGGAGGTGCCAGAACCGGGCACAGTGGCGGCCCTACTACAGACACCGGGCAATATGGAGCTTTTGGAAAAGATGGCAGCTACGGCGGCTCAACAAGCGAGGGCAAAGCGGGATGAAGAGACCGTCGAGACGATCCTCGCCCTCAAGACTGAAGCGATCAAAGCGAAGAAAGAAGCCCGCAGAAACGAGGTTGCCATGCAAAAGGCAAAACAGCTGAGCCGCCAAGCGGAGGAGGCCAAGACCTCCGCTGAACAACATGTCGCCCAGTTGAGCGATCGCCTACTGAAGCAGAAGCTGAGAGCTGAGGAGGCGGAAGAAAAGGTCGCTCAACAAGAGAGACAGCCCGAAATAGGCACTGGTCCATCTGAGCCGCTGCCAAGGATTCCAGAAGTAGAGGGCGACTGGAAGGTTGTCGGCAAGCAGTGGCCCAAGCGGAAGAGCCCATCGCCAAGTGAGACGGTGCCAAAAATTCGGACGAGTGAGCAAAAAGGCCGAAAGGTCCAGCCCGTTGGGTAAATGGTGGAGATCGGAGGCCGGAAGGTCGAGACCCATGAGCCAAGGGTCAGATCACAGGTGCACATAAGGACACCTAGTGAGCCGGAGCAGAGCAGTGATGAGTCGCTCACAGAAAGCGCTCGTGCTGTGTGCGGCCCTAGTCCAGAAAGGCCGAAAGGTCAAGATTGGAGTCCCCGGAGACCTGCATTACCAGAGTGGGGACCGGGGGAGAGCACCAGGGTGCTGGAATTTATTCCGGACACTGGTACGCCATATAGCCGGCAACCACCATGCCGTGCTATATGGACAAAGTTCCACAGTGATCTTGTGGACGAATTGGACGAAGGCTGGCAAATGGCCGCCGAACATTTTGTAGAAAAATTAACCACCGCAAGATTAGTGAGAATCCAAAGGTGGTACAGTTCTAGGATGGCAGACCAAATAGCCAGAGAGGACCCACAATGGCCTGAAAAAATGGCTTTCGCCCTCAGGCACATTCCTGAACCATGGGACTTGAGTGAGGGAATGCCGAAAAGGCCAGATCCCAACGATCCCCATGAGCGGTGGGCAGAGATCTCCGAATTGTCATTCTCATCCTGCGCTTCCCCGTTGCCGGGAGATATGTCAACGCGAGCGCAAGTGCATAGAATGGAAAAAGAGAGACGACATATGCGAAATCGAGATCGATTCGTTTGTGCAAAGAAGTTGGATGAAAGGAAGGCGCAAAAAGCTAGCCAGCACAGAGAGATGAAAGCCTTTTGGCGTGAGCGAGATCGGCAGTTAAATCCGCAAAAATATGAGCGGAAGAGAGCTCACAAACGCCAGCGCAAGGCTGAGATCAGGCGGTTTCTCGCTGTAGGAGGTAGCCAAAAGGCGTAGCGCCTTGAGGCAAAGCCGGCGGCCGACGAGCTGGATCCGGCCCAACAAGCAAAAGCTTTCGCTGAGCTTGAAAGGGCCCCGCCGCGGCAAACGGTCAGATGGGCTGATGAGTCGAGTGGAAGCGATAGTGGTGTGACCCACCCCGCTCGATTCATCCCTCTACAGCCTAGAAAGGCATCGCCTCCAGTTGAGGAGATTCCAGTCCCCAAGGAGGCAACATCTTCTAAGGAGAAGAAGAAGCCTGAAAAGGCAAAGGAGCAGCCTGGAAAGGCACAGCAGCAGCCTGGAAAGGCAAGGGAGGAACCTCAAGGAACTCAGAGAGTAGTTCCAGGTAACATTGTCGATGCAGTGTCTCCCATTAGCCCTGCTGTAAAAACACACTTGTGTACATGTGCAGAAGTTGGTGATTCTGCTGGACATGATGAAGTTGTGTATCTTGGTTCAGCAGGGGAGCCGGAAGAACCCATTCCTCAAGAGAGGAGGGAAGTTTATGCTGCTGTGCAAAGGCAGGAGACAGCCCTGGAAAAGGCTAGGGCAGAGGCTGATAAGACTGCTCGACTGCTGGCTATGATGGGGGAAGAGGATTACACCGAGATCCTGCAGTTTTAGGAGTCTCAACGTGCAGGCTGACAGGCCAAGGGAACTCCCCCCGGCGAGAGCAGTTCTGGACAGGAACCCAGTGGTATCAAATACCTTCCTGGGAAGCCTGGTCCAGGATATCAGCAGCGCAGGGCGCAGCAGCTCGAAAAAGAGCCAAGCCGACGTCAAGTGCCCCATGAAATGCCCCAAAGACCAGCTCCTATGGTGCATGCCCCTGTGATACAGGATGCCCATGGGTTCTGGGATACACTGGGGGCGTTTCATGACCCATTCAGTGGTGTGTACTACAAAGGGTACTACCACCCACGGGGAGCCCGGGCACCATACAGAGCCGAGATCCCAGTAGCTGCACTGCAGCGTATTCCCGCTAAACTACGCAGGTTATTCGATGCACACCAGACTGCGCTAGGAATCTACGTGCCCGGAAGCCAGGAGGCGGCTACAGAATGGCGAGCTGTGCACAACACTGGCCACAGGATGCAAGAGGAGGAGCCCGTAAGGGTACAGATGGGGCCTAGAGTGCAGGCTGGCCCCTTAGCGCCGGTTCGTCTAGTGGCTCAGCCAGGAATGGTGCCAAGACAACCGGCGATGCCCTTTACGATGGGCCAGATTGGGCCAAGGGGAGCGCAGCCTCCGCTGCCATCTACGCAGCAGAAAATACAAAGGCTGCAGGAGATGTCTCCCTTTGTTCAAGATCCGGCGGCCTATCGTGCTCCTCAGTATTATCAGCCCGGAAGGGTACAGCAACCCGAAAGGGTACATCAGCCCGGAAGGGAGCAGCAGGCGGTCATCGCCCCAAGGCAGCAGGTGGTCCCAACACAATCCTATGAAGAGCCCTCCTATCCGGTGGAGTCGGAGGAGTTCAAGGAAATGTATGGGCACCCGCCAAGCTACATGCAGGCGCCTGAGCCCCAGTATCAGGAACAATATGCTGCAGTAGCTGAGGAGCTGCCAAGGGCCATCGAAGGGCCACCACCGCCGCCAGCCGATTATGATCCCATGGGCCCCGGATATATGGGCCAGGGATACCTGACGGCGGCGCAAGGCGTGCCCTTCGCCCCTGTGTACTTACAACCCAAAAGGGAAAGTCAGGTGAGCATGCCTAAAATGAATACCCAAGGCATGAAACCCCAAAGTGGAATGAGGACAAGCAGGCCTTGACAAAGTGGTTGCAAGAAATCGTGATGTATTTCAAAACCACTGTTGCACCCCGATCTCAATGGGGATGGATAGCACTGAATACTCTAGAGGAGTCAGTGAAACACGGCCTACTTGCACAATTGGGGCACCTGTGGGGGGTTACAATTGATGCAGAAGTGCTCTCGCAGCCAGAATTCCAACTGTCATGGGAACAGTTTAAATATGGCATGGAGACACTTTATGATCATAAATGTTCAGACTTTGATATAAGGTCTGAAATAGCAGCCTTTACAAAGGCAGGGACCTCGGGTCCCGACACAATCAAATACATGCAGCTTTTGGAACAAATGTTTCTCAAGTGTGAAAATGAACTTGATGACTTTTCCAAACTGCATGCATTACACAACGGACTCCATCCGGACATCAAACGAAAATGTTTGTTAAATAAAGATGATGAGCAATGGACCACTTATGCCAGCCTGCGGGCTCATTTGTATAAAGTGGGTCCCACATATGACCAAGAATACAAGGCATATGGTGCTCGTCGAAATGAAGGCCGGAATGGCAAACCAAGCACGGGTAATAGAATTCCCCCTAATCAGATTATTCAAAACCACCACGCATTGAAAGTGGACAATCGGGGAAAACCGGTTTTGAATAACAGGCCGAAAGGTTGTGGGGGAATGATTTACAAACATTCTCATGCTAATGAATCGCAGGCCCCGGGGGAGCGTGTTTACGAGCCGCTGGCCGACATACGCAACCCCATGGAAGGCAAGATAGTCACCGATAGGTTGCAATTATGCGATACTACGGTGGAGGTCCTCAAAAGAGCCGGCCGGTGCTTTAGATGTTTCAAACCATACACCGCCGACCACCTCTCATCGGGTGACTGTCCAGGCCGAGGAAAGCTACCCATGATGCCGGTACGCCCTGGCCGTTCTGCGAAATCTTTGCACACAGTTTCACGTGCACTTTGCTTGGCCGCACGGAAACATAATGTCAATAGTGCAAAACTGATGAGTGCACCATTGGATGTGCGATATAATGTGGCACCAGTGGTTCCAGTTCCTAAAATGAGCACTTTGCAAACTGCTGCCAATGATGTGGTGAAAATGTGTCACACACATGCTCAATCGAGAACAACCCGGAAGGGGCTGCACAGTGAAACTGATCACTCTGATCGCATGTTGAAACCTGTGCACTTTAACCACATTCAATCCTTGGTTGCCCATCAGTTTACATTAGACGCATGTGCTAACCCCAGAGGGGATAACGCACTTTGTGCGCAATATTGTTCGCGAGATACCAGTATCTTGAAGAAACCATTGTCTCACGAATTTGTGTGGATTAATCCACCTTTCAAGAATGCTGAGCCATTCTTAGCTCATTACTTTGCTGAACGAGCAAAGGCTCCCAAGCATGTAGGAGCATGCATTCTTCTACCCGCATGGCAGACTTTTATGGACGACCCTAGGTTGCGCCAGCTGCGCACCCTTGTCCATTACCCGAAGGGTACACAGTTGTTCACACAACCGGCATTGGGTCAATCAGGTCGCCAGGAGATGTCTGGCATTCCCTGGCCTGTGAATGTGTACTATCAACCCCCTGAGGGGGCAGCGGGGCACTGCATTCGAGGGGTCTCCCAAGACCAACCTCGTCTGACCTTTACCGGTCAGGTTGGGCATCAACCAGCGTCCATCCTCTTTGATACGGGGGCGACTGGCACTGCCTATATCAACCCGACCTATTGCCATCGGTTAGGCTTAACGCCTAAACATCCGACATCCACATCTAATCGGCAGTTGCGTTGCCTGAACCGCCTTCGGCGACTGGCACGCGCTACTCGTCGCATTGTGGATCCAACGGAGTTTTCCACACCCCCACATGTGGACACTTCTCCGTCTGAGACTGAGGTCCTTTTAGCGGACGGCTCATCCCTTCCTTCGTTGGGAGTCGTGGATGTCCCCTTAACCATTCAAGGTTATAAGGACACTATCCGCTGTGTCGTCATCGATCTCTCTGACGACTATGATATCATTCTCGGTGACAATTGGCTCTATGAGTACGCCGGTGTCATTGATTATCGCCAGGGCCACATCCGTGTGGTTTCCCGTGGCCGTGAAATCACTCTTCGGAGTTTTTCCCCCAACCCTCCAGCTCTCCCTTCTCCTGCTCGCCGGTTGGGTCATTTGTGTTCCTTGGGATATGCCCGCCGTGCCTACTAGCGGGGTTCTCCTCTCCGTTTGGTTTTGGTTTGCCGGGTCGGCGATCTCCCTGAGGGGGACGCACCAGGCCCTTCGGCCACCACAGGTCGGAAGACCACATCCCATGCAGTGAACCCAGCACATATTACATCTCTCTTGCAGGAGTACAAGGATCTTTTTCCTGACGAACTCCCTGAGGGCCTTCCCCCAGACTGGGGGGTAGCTCTGACAATCCCCCTAGAGGAGGGAACTAAACCGGTAAAGCGACCAGCTTTCTGGTATAGTCCAAAGGAAATGGACGAGATCCGATCACAGGTCAATTACCTGTTGAGAAAAGGTCTGATCACGGAGAGCAGTAGTCCATTTGGAGCTCCAGTACTTTTTGTACCAAAGCCAGATGGCAGCCTCCAAATGTGCATCGACTATCAAGCACTAAACAAAGCCATGACTAAGAACAAGTGGCCCATTCCTCATTTAGATACCCTTTTGGATCAACTGCAAGGAGCTAAGATCTTTTCGGCAATAGACTTGCAGCAGGGGTATTATCAACTAAGGATTGATAAGGCAGATTGTGCCAAAACAGTGTTTGTTATGCCGCTGGGCTTGTACGAGTTTAAGGTACTACCTTTCGGACTCGCAAATGCCCCAGCCATATTCCAGTAGATGATGCACCATATATTTGGTGATCAAATTGGCAAACACGTCCTGGTATATTTGGACGACATTTTGGTGTTTAGTCGAACTGCTGAGGAGCACATACGGCACCTAAGACAGGTGTTAGAAGTGCTACGACAACAGAAGTTGTACTGTCGTATGCACAAGTGTCAGTTCAACAAGGAGGAAATCGCCTATCTAGGACATGTGGTGTCTCAAGAGAGTATACGCCCAGATCCCGAAGGCATTGAAAAGGTTAAGAACTGGCCTGTACCACAATGCGTGAGGCATGTACAGTAGTTCCTCGGGCTGGCAAACTATTTTCGAAAGTTCATACAGGGCTATTCGAAAATGGCTACTCCCTTAACAGATTTGACCAAACAGAATGGCAAGTGGGAGTGGACTGTAAAATGTCAAGAGACCTTTGAGCATATAAAGGAGTGTTTAACCACAGTTCCATTGCTCAAGATGCCAGACCCTGAGAGACCTTTTGAGGTCATAGCAGATGCCTCTCAGACTGCAGTGGGAGCAGTTTCGATGCAGGATAATCATCCAATCTGCTATGCTAGCAGAAAGTTCCTCCCGGCGGAGTTGAACTATAGTGTGATGGACCAAAAAGCGTTAGCTTCTATTCACGCTGTCCAGTTGTGGAGGTGTTACCTTGAAGGGACACGCTTCAAACTGGTGACAGATTATTGTCCGTTAACTTACCTTAAGTCACAACCACAACTAAGCCGAACACAGGCCAGGTGGTCTGGAATCTTACAACAGTTTGACTTTGACTGGGAATATCGCCCAGGGCAAAAGAACGTGGCTGATCCGCTCTCTCGCATTCCTCCATCTCCCGATGAACGGGAAGCGAGGAGGAAAAGTCAACTGATTGTCTGTGGCTTAAGAGTAATACACAAGCGGGGAGATAAGAAAAAGATGGTAGAGGCAGAAGATCTGGCCTCCAGGATCCGTCGGGCCTATGGCCAGGATCCCCAGCTTGTGTCTGTAAAACAACAGCAAGAAATGCGCTGTACAGACGGGTTATGGCTGCGAGGCAAATAGGTATATATACCAGCCAGTCTGCAGACTGAGATCTGCCAGTTGGCTCACGACCATCCAAGTGCAGGACACTTTGGTCAAGCCAAGACCCTGGACTTGGTCCAGAGGCATTACTGGTGGCCAGGAATGCGACGAGAAATACAACTATATGTTGATACTTGCCTGGTTTGTCAACAGGCCAAGTATTCTCGTCAAAAGACCCCAGGCTTGTTACAGCCTCTGGGCATTCCTGAGGAGCCTTGGACTGAATTGTCCATGGACTTCATTACACAACTGCCAAAAACTAAGGGAGGTCATGATGCTATCGTTGTGTTCGTCGATAGACTGACCAAAATGGTCCGCTTCGCAGCCACGACCACTGAGCTCTCTGCAGAAGGAGCAGCTGACCTATTGGTGCAAAATGTGATAAGGCACCACAGTCTCCCCTCTCAAATAGTGTCTGACAGAGACGTTCGGTTCACTTCCAGGTTTTACCGGTACCTGGCTGAGAGGTGGAAGATTCAGCTCAACATGAGCACTGCGTACCATTCGCAAACGGATGGCCCGACTGAAGTCATGAATCGGATTCTGGAGGATTACTTACGCAGCTATACGCGTTCTGACCATGACGCATGGAATGAATTGTTAGCCATGGCCGAGTTTGCAATGAACAACTCGAAAAACAGTTCCACCCAAGACACCCCGTTCTATTTGAACTATGGTCGGCATCCAAAGAGTCCTTAGCTCTTGGAGTGCAAATTCGAACCTTTGAAGGGCTATGACAATCCGAATGCCTGTGGCTTGGCAGTGGCCATTGATAGGGTGCAACAGCCTTACTTAAGGTATACTGGTACACCCCTCGTGGAGGGCCTACCAGTTGTTACACGATTTGATCACCGTGTCCAATCAGCGCTGAAAGAGGCCAGGGCGTGCTTAGAAAAAGCATAAGATACGCAGTCAAAGCATGCGGACCGCCATCGGAGGGATGTGCCGTTCAGTAAAGGAGATGACGTCCTCCTTTCGACATAGCATATTACCCTCAAACACCCTGGAACTCGAAAATTACTATTGAGGTGGATTGGGCCCTTCACCATCCTCGACCGGATAGGTCCTGTCGCATATCGACTGGAACTTCCAGAAAGCATGCATAAGATACATCCGGTATATCATGTATCAAAGCTTAAGCCATATAAGGCCAGTGGCAGAGTACAGCCATCTCCAGTTCCTATCGAAATCAAAGGAGAACTGGAATATGAAGTTGAATGCATCTTGGATAAAAGAATGAAAAAGCGCGGAAGGCGCCAAAACTCGGTAGAGTACCTTGTCAAATGGCTGGGATATGGACATGAGCATAATAGTTGGGAATCAGCAAAAGCAGTTGCTAATGCACAGGAATTGGTTCAAGCATTTGAAAATGGAAGAACTCCTGTCGTGCATGTATCAACTGATCGAAGTACAAAACGTACACGGTGAAATAAGCTCATGTGTGATTATGCCTTTGACAGGTCCTGCTGAAGTGGGCCCAGAAGCAGACTGGGTATACCGGGCCCCGTACTCGTACGCTGTTCGGACATATGAACGCAATGTCCGCAGCTATCTTGAACGGGGAACGTCTGGCCACGGAGCAGCCATTGATCCAACCTCCGTGAGATCCCATCCGTGCTCGTGGGCGAGGACGAGGTCCATATTCGCGGGGTGGTCATGGTTGGGCAGCGGGTGGCTGCACGTATCGGGGTAGGGGACGTGCAAGTTAGCCTGCATGTTCCACGTCTTTCCCTTGGACGGACATAGGCCGGAAGGTCAGAACCTTGCAGCCCAAGTGCTGAACGAAGAGCTTTAATGAGGGTTGTCAAAGGCCGGCAGGTCATGTAAAACAACCACTCTTTCTCTTCACCATAGTTTGTATAATGTATGTATGATTACCGTGCAAATTGGGCATGTGGCAAATCGCACAGCCAGTTGCCGTATACATACATAATGTTTCTGCTCCTGTGTCCATGCATTGGGACGAGGACGCCCCTCTCCCTGAGGGGGACGAATGTTACGCGCACCGGCCTGATGTGGGGGACGCCCTACTACTGGCTCTTGGTGTGGGGGACGCCCTGCCCAAGATAACTATCCTCAACCCATAGTAACTACTTTAGGATACAGGAGTAGGAGGGGTGGTCCCGCCTAGGTCCCCGTAAGGACCTAGGTGCCCGGCGAGACGGGTCCGTGGCTCAAAGAGGGCAGGAACCCCACACCCACAGGCTTTACGTATCACTAACCACATGCTCTCTCAATCCACAATGGTCTCTCCCATTGCTCCGGTCGCAAAGGAGCTGCAACCAGAATGTTGGAACTAGTTTCAATTCACTGCAATGCATGATGCATTGTTAATTTGTCACCTTGATGTGCCTTGCTGCATTGCTGCCAATGCACATTGTGGTAATCTTGTATTCATGCAAATCAACGAGGGGGGGATTGTAGATCGAGCTCTGGGTTTTGCTTTGTGTTGGTTTGTGCTGCTTTCCACTTGATAAGATGGATGTTGAGCACTGCCATTGAATTGCGTCCAGCACGGTTTCTATTCCATGCAATTGGTAGTTGTGGGGCATTGAAACCTAGTCATTTGTGCCCGCTCACAAACTTCCACGCACATTCATGCAAACATTCCCACAGGCCGTCCCCGACCCCCCCATCCCCACCCACATTGTCAAGGCCACCGATTCCACACTCGTGAAGATTGTGGGTGTGAGATTGTCAGCAAAACGTTTGTTGCCATCAACCACAACAAGTTTGGCCACATCAATTCGGACAAAGTGTCCGGCACAGGACTGAAAAAGAAAGTGGAATTTGGACAACGTCTGGTGAGGCTGAGTGGAAACAAAAATAGTACTTGGACACTCCTACACACCTGCTTTACCACAGCGGTGCACCCCTTTGCTTCAAATTTTCCAGCCACCTCCTTGTGGCCACTGCCCCACAAATATAGTAGAGTCAGCGCTGCTGCAAGACTGTCACTATCAGCTGCCACAAGAAACGAAAGGTTCTAGAAGAACACATGAGGATCGTAGGCAGCATAGAGCCGCCGCCACTTCTGCTATGCCGGGTGCTGCCACAGCGAGTGCTGCCACCATCCACACTGCTCCAAGCACTGCGACGGCTGGAGCCGCCGCTACCACCTTGCCGCTGCTACCCCCGTTGTAGCCATTCCGGAAGAATGAGGTGAGAGAACTTGATGGAATCCGGCAATGGATTGGGGGCCCACTGCGCAACCCTAGCGCGAGCGGGAGGCTTCGCTACGAGTTTGTCCGGTGTGCACGGAATGGGATCTGTGTGTGCCATGCATGAGCGTACATGAGGAAGCGCAGGCATGCCTACGAACGTTGTCGAGTAGGCGGAGGTCCTGGATGCATTGTCCGCAAAGGTGACCCCAACCAGGTGCAAGCTGCACGTGGGGCAGGCAGTCGCCAGACTGCAGCGGGGCTCAGGCATGCGCAGGATGCTTTGCTGCATGGTGGGCTAGTGTGCAGGGAACGGGGTGTGTGTATGCCGTGCATGAGGGTGCAAGAGAAAGCGTGCATGCATGCAAACGTTGGTTGCCAAGGATACGGAAGTCCTAGATCTCAATGGCCGCAATGGCCAACAAAGTTGAACAGGTGCATGCCCCACAAGGGGCAGGTGGCGTTCGGCCCGCACCGCAACCCAGGCATGCACTGGAGGCTACACCGTATGGTAGGCTCTACACAAGACAGGTTTTGGTGTTGCCATGCATGAGCGTGCATGAGAAAGCAAGGGCATGCATGTGAACGTTGCCTGCCAAGGAGGCGGAGGTCACGGTCCGGTCCCCGTTCTTGGCCACAGCGAAGGTCACATCAAGCAGGCGCATGCCCCACAAAGGGCAGGCAGTGGTCGGCCTGCAACGCAACTCGAGCCATTGCGCAAGGTTTCTCCATTGTGGGGAAGGCACCGAACAGGCTGAGCGTGAACATGCATTTTTGGTTAGGGCATCGCCAATTACTATGTCGTGGCTGAGAATTGGCTGGCTGCATGCAGGTGCTGTGTTTGCACTATAAACATGGCGGCGCTATGTATCATATTGTAGCTACAAGTTGGTTGGATGCACAGTGCTGCCGTGTTCCTATTGCAAGCACGATGGGCGCCGAGTTGCTTCTGACAACTCAGCGGGCGCCGTGTATCCAATGGATACACGGCGGGCGCCAAGTTGCCACTGGCGAAACAGCGCCCGTTGTGTATCCATTGGATATATGGTGGGCGCCTAGTTGCCACTGGCACGGCGCCTGCCGTGTATCCAATGGATACACGGCGGGCGCCGAGTTGCCACTGGCAAAACGGCGATGCCTAGAGTGTTGTTTATAGATGAATTGTCCCAAACCACTGATGAGCATGGAAATATTGTGACATTTTTGTGAATGCGTACATGCTTGTCCCATGAATGCTACAAAACTGCCATTATTTGCTTGTGACTTGTTGTGGGACTGACCCATGCATGTGCTTGTCCATAGTGCTTCTCAACCACATGGTGAGGAACCTGGCGACCGTCCCTCAAGTGGTGTGCAAGTTGACGAAGCTGAACCCATTAGGTACTCTGCAAAAAGACAGAAGACTGAACACCCGGTCGTGACATCCAATGCAGGATCCAGCATGGCATCATTGGCAACAGGCCCCAAGCCTATCAGCTTGCCAGAACCACCCCTTGACATGACCATTGGGGGGGCGCGAATGTTGACGGACAGCCAACCGCAGATGGAAGATATTGTGGAAGCCGGTGGTCTACTTGGTGGGCCAGCAGAGGAGCCAGAAACCCCACAGGTCAGTGACAAGACTAAGCTTACGGCAGTTAAAGAACAACTGGAACTGAAGGGTGAGGAAAGGAAGGGCACAAAGAGACCTAAGGTAGAGAAGAGGAAGACCCGGGGGAAAGAGAAGATAGTTGAAAAGCTACCTTCTATTCCACCTCCCATGGTGGAACAGGAATTCGAGGGTTCTGGGCAAGGAGTGCTGGCGGGAAAGTCTCTTGTGGATTTTGCGAATGCTGAAATAGGCTTGCAATATGGAAGCATCACTCTCGAGGACCAAGAGCGGTACTGCCAAATGTTGAGGTCTGCCGTTGCCAGGATCGACAATGTGCAAGTCAGTTCCATCAACCACCGGCCCCCAACTGCACTGACAAGGCCAACAAGGCCATTTCTGTTGGGTCGGCGGGCGCAACTCATTGAGAACTTCAACTTCGATCATCTGGGAATGGCCGTGATTGTTGTTGAAGACTGTGTGGAAGTGGAGAACGAGCGCCTTGCCCCAGTGGCTACCAGGGAGTTGGGAGCAAATGCAAAGGTGGCGTGGGCCAAGTACGACCTCCGACCTCTGTTGGAGGGGCTCATCCCAGTGGAGCAGGGGGAAGCAAATGTGTTTGCTTTCACACTGACAGGCAACCACAGCACTGCTGCACTCGCACACCTTTTGCATAGTAAAAAGGTGCAAGAGTTTAGAGCAGTGCGCCCGTGCTACATTTTTTTTCAAAGTCAGTTCCCCGATGAGCTGTTCCAGTTTCTATCGAGGTATGAGAATGAGGCTTGTGCAGCGGAGGCTCAATTGACGGTAGGCTACAGCCTCTTCAGTGGCCCTTGGTACCTCTGCCTTTTATTCGTAAGCATTGGAAGGACCTAGGCTCACCAGGGCGCTCATCGGAGGAGTCTGCTAAGAGGATGAATGCAGTGTTGGAAACCCATGCCGAAACAGAATAGCAGAAGGCAGCTATCAAGGCCTTCCAAACTACAAAGCATAAAGAGTACAAGAAGTACACTGCTCTGCTCGAGAACTTGGAGGCAGAGATGCATTTCATGAATCCTGCCCTCTTCAACCAGAGGAAACAAAATGTGAGTGCGTTTAATTTTCCTTGCAAGTTTGTGGGCTAGCTTAAGTTGTGTTCGTAGTTCAAGCTTGCATTAAATTTCTGTTGCAACGCTTCCATGGTGGTTGCAGTTACTAGACGCGTGTCCAAAATTTTGTGTTCTTTTTTGTGAATTGTACTAACAAGATCGTTCCTTTGTCATATCAACAGTTGGAGAAGAACTACCGGAAGGCAAGAGTCAAGGTGGAGGCTGACCACAAGAAGATATTGGCTAGGGGTCTAATGCATAACTATAGCAGTGAGGTGGGTTTAGCGCTCCTTGACGAGCTGGTTTACAACTTCTGGTTGGCAATTTTTGAGAAGATGGAGAGTGGGGGATTTGGTGGGTTCACCACAAAGAAGGGGAAGCCGGGCGAAGTGATTGTGAAGAGACACAGCTACAGGCATTCGTTTCACCTTTACCCTAACACTATGATTTCAGCTCATCTTAGTGATCTCATATCTGACTCAGAGAACATTCGGAACGGTATTTTCACTGAGATGCAGAAAGTGACAGGGAAGCTGTCGGTTGCTAAGAAAGAATTCAGCACTTCGAGGACTTGGTTTGCAAACCTCAATGACTATGCAGTTCGTCTTGGCAAACACGATGCCTACAACTTCTACATCACCTTGACCGACTTTGAGTTGTGTGCCGCCTGTGCTCCCGAGGCTTTGGTGGCAGAATGGCAGTTAAAACGAAGCCAAATCGCTGCCTTTTCCTTTGACATGATTGCGAGCCCCGTGGAGGTCTTTGCTGACAAATTGAGGGCACAATTCATCGATGCCTTGGTAAGGTCAAACGGGACAGTCATGCCTCGTGAAAAGGCAGGCAGGTAGAGTTGGTGGCGGGAGAAAATTGCCGGCCACACATACGAGAGTTGCTACAACAACCTTGTCAAAGACCGGAAGGAGGGTCAGCACTAGATTCCCCAGTTCGCCCGTAAAGAGGATGCCATGGACATGGGTCGCGGCTTGTACTACAAGCTGCAAGTCTTGAATCAGGAACATAGCCGTCCATGCCAGGTTGCCAAAGGTGCTGAATTAGTTCAGCAATCACCCTACACCCGTCATTCTGGGGGCAATTTCACAGAGATTTTTGGTTCAATTTGCTTGCAGAAGGTGGGCACGCACAACACGATGAGTGCAGGCCTTGGAGATGGTTTTGCTACTCTGCCATTGGATGAGTCTATTCTGTACCGGCCGTACAGGATTGTGGCAAGGGCGTGGGCTGAGCGGCGTGCTTTCTTTCTTCCTCCCTATGAGCAAGTTGTTGAGGAACCTGAATAGCACGTTATCCCCAAGGTCACAAATTGGTTGTTGTCCTTCCAAAAGGAAGAAAGCACCACCCCCGATATGGCATTCATGGTTGTGAAGGAGTCAGTTCCCTGGATAAGTAGAGCGGACCTTGATAAGCCCATTGAAAATATCCGAAGTCGGGGTTACGTTGGTTTTGAAGAATCAATGGACCCTTTTTGTGGAAATCCGCCTATTAAACTCATGCCTAATGGTGTTATTGCTAGGTGGATTGCTGCAAGGCTGGGTTTAGATTTTGGTTTTGGCACAGGAGTGGACCTCGCCTTGAAATGCCCATTAGTGTATGCAGCCGTGGGCTTAGACAATGTTTTGAATGCGGCTGTGTACGACGCCATTCCAACGTATGGCCCCATCACCCTCGTGGTTGTCGACCCTCCTTTTGGGCTAGACAAGGGGGATTGGGATAGTCTCGTAGATGCGTGGGGCAAGCAGCAATTCAGTACTTTCCTCACATGCTTGTTGGGAGCCAATGTATCAAAGAGTGGCTTTTGCGTGGCTGTGTACACCACAGAGGACAAAGTGCTAGAGGTGGAAATTGCTTTCCAGGAGGTTGGCCAATCAAAGTACAAAGGAGCTTTGGTGTACATTTTTGTCAGTGACAGGACACCGGCCCTTTACCCAGGACAGATAAGGCTGGGTGGCCGCCAATTTGTGGTTGTGGGGAAGTTTGGGAAGGCCCAACCAAAGGCGGAGAAAAATAACATGATGGGCAAATTTGTGTACTTCACGACACCCCCAAGGATGGCCAGCAAGTACTTGCAGCCAGAAATAGATGGGGTCCTGAAGTCCAAGAAAAACACCCCTTTGAACAAAACGCAAAAAGGAGTGGAGGAGGTAAGGGTGCTGATTCGTACTCTGGCCCCCCAAGATGGCATAGTGCTCTCTCTCTGTAACGGCACCGCAACCACGCAAGTGGCGGCAGCCTTAGAGGGCCGCTCATCTATGGGGATTGACCTGGACGGGGACCAGGTCGCGGCCAGCGTGGGGCGGTTAAGGACTTTCTTTAAACGGGAGGTCCTTCTTCAGAAGGTTCTTCGCAAGGAAAGGGACCCGGAGTGCGAGGAGGCAAAGGCGCTCATGCAAGTAGCTAAAGGGACGGCGCCATTGGTGAGTCCCCTCCATGAAAACTCCAGACACCAACCTAATGATTGTGAGCTCACACATGCAATTAGCTTGTGGTTTGGGATTGTGTTTGCTTACATTGTGCATCTAACACATTTTCAATGTATTTGAATCAACTTTCAGTTCAACAACTAATCTTTGTTATCTGCTTATAGAAGGTTGAAGAAAAGACATTCCACACATTGACCAAGGAACTCAGCGATAGGTTGGACAAGGTGGCGAATTTGAGGTCGCTGGATGGCAAGGAAGCCTAGGCTTTGCTGGCTCACCACTACCTGAGGTGTCTTCCAGACGTGGAGGTTGAATGCCTAGATTTGAGCGACTTCACAAAAGTGTTCGAAGCTCTTGGCAAACACACCGCTGCAGCAATGCTCATGAAAATGATGAATGAGGATAACCCCATTGGTGAGGACCTTATCTCGGAGCTACATGGCAAGAAAGATTGCACGGTGGAGCTACAAGGATTCCTTGACAAACTGGCAAGAGCAACAACACTCCATTTTGAATCATGCCTCAGTCTTGAATTATAATCTAGTGGCTAATGAACGGTGTGCCGTTTTTGTTTGATGCGGAACGCCCGAAGCATTCCTGGCCCATCCAAGGATCAAATGCTAGAAGAGGCGCGTTAGTTTGGCACTGAAGATCCGTCCAGAGATGCAACACTTTCAGATGAAAGGTCCACCCATTCAGGACACCCTACCATATCAGAGGCTAGTGGGAAAGGCACTCACGACCCTAGCGATGATGGCAAAGGGGATGAACCAAGCGGTTCAAAAGAGTAAACGTTGAGTGAGAGCAATATGTCTAGCAATAGTACTGAAAGCAATGCGTCAAGGGAAGAGGGGGAAAAAGATCTGAACAATGACGTGAATGATGTTGTAAATGCAATGGCCATTTTGCCTCCAATATCTCTGCAGCTGCAGTCCTATCCAGCATCCCTCTCCTGGCACACGACGCCAAACGTGATTGCGCCAACGCAATTACACCGCTCCTAACCGTGTACTAGTTCCTTGTACTACTGTCGGCGTTTTTCCGCGGCTTTCCGGGAAGTAGCAACCGGACCCGGCGGCTCGTGCCAGAGTCTCCGGTGATCCATGAGTTGGCCCAGGCTCTATCAAGCACTGCAAGTTCCCATGGCGCATCCTTTCGCCCAGCCCCTCCGACCCACAAGAGCGGCCAACACCCTCCACGAACTGTTCCCACCATCCCTCATGCAAAACTGTTGCTCGAGATGCCAGTTCCTCTTCCCCCCATCTCTCGTGGCCTCCGGCCACCGTGCGAGACCCGTCCACACAACCCAGATGTGTCTGTCGTCGACTCAGTTTTCCCCCTTCCTCTTAATTACCTTTTGCTCAAACAATACCGTGGCCGGCCCCCCTTGGTGTGTTCTTGGGCCCCGGGGACCAAAATGCCAGAATGGCATTCATGGCATGGCTTACGGGCCCGCATAATCATTGGCGGCATACGTTAGATCCGACCCAGCTTTGGGCATAAACATTGGCAGCGCCTGCATTAAGGCGCGGCATAGTAGGCGCGTGTACGGTTGTGAGCCAGGCCCTCGCGCAAATGATAAAGTCATGCCCAAACGTTGAGCGACCAATGGGGGGAGTTACCGATGGGGCGAGTACTGTCGACTCACATACCGTCTCTGGCAACTGGTCTTCAGAGCCCTTTGTTGACATGCTGCATGGCACAAGATTAGCACAAGCAAGCCGCCGGCAAGACGCCGGCTGGAGACCTAGCAAAGTGCCATACGCTGAGGGTGGGCATCACAATAGTTTACAAACGCCTCAGTGTAGTGGGTATGGTGGCGGCTGGCATTGTGGGCTCCAGATGCATTGCAGCGTTCGAAGTGCCTCTGGGGGTCACCGGGCAAGCCATTTCCCCCCCTCTCAATCCTTTTGCTAGAAAACCAACACAAAAAAGTGTTGCAATCGTGGAAGTAAAACGATTCGCTTCCCACACGACATATTATTGGAAAAATTGTGCATTTCCACAAGAGGTCTGTTGAACTTTGTTGTTTGCAAATAAAAAGGTAGAATATTGCTCACAATGTATGGCAAAAATCGATTGTAAGAAAATTATTTTTCTTGCACTACTTTGCAAGTGGCAAAACAGCACCCGCCGTGTATCCATTGGATACACGGCAGGCGCTGAGTTGCCACTGGCAAAACGGCGCCCGCCGTGTATCCATTGGATACACGATGGGTGCCGTTTTGCCAGTAAACAAATGGCGCTGACATTGCAAATTGGGTGAAAGCTTGTGTTTTGGGTAGACTACCCAAAATTGTTGGACTATGTCTAACTAAAAGAAGACAACACAATTATTGCACCTATTTGTGATGCACAAGCTTAACAAACAACACCTCAGCTCAATGTTTCCATTGCATAGTATTCAAGTCACTGCATAATGAGCTATAATTAAGGGCTATCTTTGCCGTTTAAGGTGCTCGTCATGGTCATTTCTTTTGCCATTGACCTCACTCAAAGGGATGACCTGAGCATGCCAATGTCTCAAATACAATAGGATGGCGCTGAGATGACATGCACTCCACATAATAGCTGTCATAGGGCCGCTTTTGCTGTGCCAATATGACGTATGGGTGGGCCAGGTGGTCTAAGTATTGGAAAGTAGACTAAGAAGTCTTGACATACAGGCAGAGTGACTAGAACATTGTGACACACACTGTCAAAAAGATTTTATTGGACACATGGACGCGGCGCCCAAGAGTATGGCTAGGACATAGAATAGAGAAGCCCACGGACCGTGTGCTGTGCTGCAAGCCGCTTGTCACCGAGACAATGCCTTGTGTTGCATGTCATGGCAAGGATTGTACGGCCGCTGTCGGTCTGGCGCCGTGAGCTCACATGGGAGCTGGCGGAGGCTGGGTGCTGGATCACAGAGTGGCGTGTGGGCCGGCCGCATGAGGATATTTCTGAATGAAAGGTGCGTTGCACTGTTCGGTGCAACCACACCTGGTAGGACCGTGAAGTGAATCATCCCCCTCTATCCAAAGATGTGGAGCCATGCTTAGATATACAAAGACATGACAAGGAGGTACAACGAAGGCAGACATCTGGACTAAATGTGGGGGTGCAAGCCAGCCAGCCGCGTTGTTATGCACAGCAGCCTGAAGTAGGGGACGCCTTACTAACGGCCCTTGGTGTGGGGGACGCCCTACCCAAGATATGTTAACTAGTCCTCAACCCATGGTAACCATTCTAGTTATTAGGATATGGGAGTAGGAGGGGTGGTCCCGCCTAGGTCCCCGTAAGGACCTAGGTGCCCGGTGAGGCGACTCCATAGCTCAAAGAGAGCAAGAGCCCCACACCCACAACTTTTTCGTATCATTTGGTTTTGGAGCCACCTGTGGGTGGCGACCACATTTTCGATTGGGAGCGGGTGGAACCAGAAGCAACAGGGCTTTTTCCCTGGCCTCCTTGATGGAGGCTGAGGAAAAGAACTCCACAGCTCGACAGGGTGCACCCAAAATGGGAGATTCACCCCGACAGGGGACCCGGTAAGTTCAGCCGGTGAGGGAACCACAGCCCGAAATAGGCAAGAGCAAGAAGAAGTCTGAAAGGACATAGCCGGTACATCGCCGGGACAAGAGAGACAAGAGGAGCCCGACCACCCGATGACCAAGGCGGAGGCGCCCCAAGAAGAAGAGGCAGCGGAGCCGGGAACCATGGGGGCCCTTCTTCAGGCACCGGGCATAATGGAGCTCCTAGAGCAAATGGCGGCCACGGCGGCTTTGAGGGCTCAGGAGACGCGCGACAAAGAGACTGCTGCCCAGATAACCAAGCTGGAGATCGTAGCAGCCTTTGTGTAGAAGGAGGCCAGGCGGCATGAAATTGCCTTGAAGAAGGCCAAGGAGGCAAGTCGCCAGGCAGCGGAGGCAAAGGCATCGGCTGAACAGCAGGTTGCCGCATTGAGCGACCGGCTGTTGAAGTAGAAGATACGGGCAAGAGAGGCAGAGGAGAAACTCGCCCAACCAGAGGAACAGGCCAAAAGGGCCCCTAGTCCGACTGGACTGCCGATGCCGGTGATTCCAAAAGCCGAGGGCGACTGGCAGACGGCTGGCAAGCCGCGGGCAAAAAAAAAGAGCCCATTGCCAAGTAGAGGTGGCCACACTCGGGTGCCGTCCGGTCCGTTAAGTCCGGTCCGTAAAACTGAGTGTGATATTCGTCCGCTAATATCCGGTTCGCTATTTGCCGTGCCGTCCGCAAAATCCGGCTTGCATTTTTTCTTCACCATTATTTGCCATTAAATTAATGGATGATGTGTGTGGCGTCTGGTCCGTAACAAAATATCCGTTGATTAATAATTTTGGTCCGTTATTACCCATAGGTACTTGCTTTCCAGCCACGGCAAGGTCAAGGCGAAGTTGCCAAGGAGCTTCCATTTTGCAGCAACTCGAATTATATTGGTTGCATGCTTGATAAATATGTGTGGGCGTTTTCCAAGTCATGTACTCTGCGGTTTGTAATACATGGAGTGATTTGGAGAACTGAACAACACACAAGCCGTGTGTAAAGTTCCAGTGTATGCATGCAATCCTGCACCACTTGCTACGGCTGGTACTATTGCGTACCATGCTCCCATTGCAAGTCTTCCCGGCCATTGCAGCAGGGGTTCGGCATAGTTGTAATACCAAACGCGGACACACAAACACCCACATCACTTGAGGCAGGTGGCAAAAAGGGTTCACCTCTGAACACAGTTGAGCCACTTAACATACTTGGGAATGGGTGATACGTATCACATATAACGATGGGTTGCTGTGGCGGTACTCCACAGTTTCCGTGCCAGGGCAGCGAGTGTAAAGCCCATCCACCAATTGCACTATTCGATTGGACACATTTCTCACAGAAATTCTCTTCTATCTATATGATACCCTAGGTTCATCCACCATTCCAACATAGTATGTCGAAGTTCAACAGTTCAACATACATGAAAATGGGCAACGAATAGTACGAGTCGTGATTTGTTATCTTCCATCTCTGCCTATCGCACCCTCGCTGTGGCGGTACTCCATAGTTTCCACGCCGGGGCAACGAGGGTGGTCACCGGTGGTGATCCAAACTTTGGAATCCAAAGTCACTACTTCCCCCCCTTCCCTCCCTTCCCTCCCTTCCCTCCCTTCCCTCCCTTGTTACGTCGATGCGCTAGCTTCTGTTGCGACCATCCACTCTCTGCCATCTGCCACCCTAGCAAGCTCAAATGATCCACGTTCTCGGGCTTGAGAACCATGCGCTTGGCCGTCACAATGAGACCAGCCTTCGACAATGAGCGTTCACTATTGGCGCTGGAGGCCTACAACACAACCAAAAATACTCAGCACTTCTCAGTCTGTGAACTTCATAAGGGCTCCGTGGCATATATGCATAGCTAGTTGGCATCACAATAAAACCAAACTTGAAAAATGAGCATTCACTGCTGGCGTTGGAAACCTGCAACACAACCAAAGATATTCAGTACTTTCCTTCCTTTCAACTCCATATTTCACATAAGGGCACTTTGGTATATATGCACAGCCAGTTGTACTCACCCACTCACCTGTGTTGCTAATATTCAATGTGCAAGCCTGGCCACCAAGGGGAAGCTGGTGTGATATATTCGACGATGGATTTTAGATGTTATAACAACGGTCTGAGGACACTTTCTTCTGTGAAATAAAGGCAGAAAAGCGTCTCACAACCATGGACTGTTGAGCGAATGTCACCTTCCTCGCCGGTGGCAGGCGGTACTTGGACTTCACCTCACAATCACATGAATTGTTTGTTAAAAAAACTAATCCCCATTGGAGGAAGTCTCCGTGTCACTCCCTGTTATGAGGCCAGAGTCCATGACATTGAACTCCCACCCAACCTGTGAAAAAAAATCGCCTTCAAAGAGTCTTTCTTCCAGGCGTCTTAGCGACGGTTGAGTTATTCTATATTTTCTGCTAATAGACTTGTACCCCACCATGTGTTCCCCCCGGTGCAGCACTAAATCTATGATAGCCACGCACTGATGTGTCTTATAAGCAGCCCGGCGATTCCTATCCACTTGTTTGTGTTCTTGCCTGCAACGCTTGTGCCATTCTACCCAAGACTGGGGGGGGTCTGTCTCTCGTGTTGTTCCTTTCGGAACCGTGCCCCTTCTGCCGCCCTCCCCCCCCCCCCAATGCGTTATTAATGTATCCGCTTATGGTGGCTAATCAGGCCTGGTCCTTGGGGGCGAGGTGGTCCTGTATGGGCCGCCACACCCCCGAGGGCAGGCCACCCAGCCCCGCTTCTTGTATTTCCTCTAATCTATCTGGTAGAGCTTCCCTATCGCGCTCAGCTTCCCAACCACGCGAAGCTTCTATCCACCGCCTGACTTTCACCCCTGCACGTCTCCTTCCCCCCTTCCTCTTGTGTCTGTGCTGGCGCTTTTGACCATCCTTGTAACGTTGGCCCCTGTTCAAGGGACGCTTCCGACCTAACACAGGAACAGAATATAGTGTTTCCCCAGCCAGGTGACGGCAAGTACTGCCACATACTGGTGGTACCACCAAAGCAAAGACAATAGGTATTGTAGGGAAATGCAGCACGCCCTGTACAATGCACGGCCCCCTAAAAGGGACGAAGTGTTGAGGTTTCCCCAGCCAGGTGATGGCGGGTACGGCCAAATAATGGTGGTGGCACCTACGCAAAGAAAGATGATGGGTATTGCAGGGATAGTTCGTGCATATTGTATATTGTAGAGGTGGCCATTCAAGGGTACCATCCGGTCCGTTAAATCCGGTTCGTTAATTTTTATCAGCTGTCCGTTAAATTTCGTTAAAGAAAAAGGGAGAAAAATTCAGAAAAAATAAAAAAATCGAAAAAAATCGAAAAAAACCCAAAAAATCACAACAACTGCGGCTAGTTAAAAATCTAGTATGCGTAGGTTGAAATAAAATACAAACATACTCTCTAATAGCGAATTCCATAAACTATAAGTATGACTAAAACACAAAAATCCCCAAAAAATCCAAAAATCCGCTAATTTTTAGTCAATTTTTGTCTTTTTCGTTATTTTCCGTTAAATAACGGAAAATTAACGGAAATTAACCTCTGTCCGCTATTAACGGATCCGGGTGGCCACCTCTAGTACATTGCACGGCTGCATGGAAGGAACGAACTACCAAGGTTTTCCCAACCAGGTGACGGCGGGTACTGCCACAAAATGGTCATGCCACATAAGGAAAAATAGGTGATGGGTACTGCAGGGACATACAACACACCCTATACAATGCACGGCAAAATAAAAGGAGCAAACTGGGAAGGCTTCCCCAAGCAGCTGATGCCAGGTACTACCACATATTGGTGGTGGCATCTAAGCAAAGAAAGGCGTTGGGTATTGCAGGACATGCAACATACCCTGTATAATGCACGGCCACATAAAGGGAACGAATTGCTAAGGTTCCCCAGCCAGGGGACGACGGGTACTACCACAATATGGTGGTGACACATAAGGAAAAAAAAGGCGATGGGTACTGCAGCGACACATAACGCACCCTGTACAGTGTGTAGCCAAATAGAAGTAACAAAGTGGTAAGATTTCCCTAGCCAGGTGGCGGCGGGTACTGCCAAATAATGCTGGTGGCATCTAAGCAAAGACGATGGGTATTGCAGTGACAAGTGGTGCACCCTGTGCAATGCATGGCCACATGGAAGGAACGAATTGCCAAGGTTTCCCCAACCATGTGGCGGCGGGTACTGCCACCAACCACAGCACCCAGCCACAATATGCGGCACTCAGGATTGCTATACAGAAGTACACGTCCACCGCACCTACACATCCATCGTGTTCAAGGCGCCCCTGCCTGCTTTCC
>CAJHUC010002193.1:0-23641 GCA_905146915.1 Ostreobium quekettii
TACTAGATTTTTAACTAGTCGCAGTTGTTGTGATTTTTTGGGTTTTTTTCGATTTTTTTGGATTTTTTTTGTTTTTTCTGAAATTTTCTCCCTTTTTCTTTAACGGAATTTAACGGACAGCTGATAAAAATTAACGAACCGGACTTAACGGACCGGATGGCATCTTTGAGTGGCCACCTCTATCTTAGTCAACACCGGCTCTGATCCAGTCACCATCCCGCGCCATGCTGCTTTCTGCCAGGGTGTTCTTTTGCCATGTTATTCTCCTCGTATGGTTCCTGGCATTGTTCGGGTTGCTGGTGAGCAGGGGACTAGTGGTGGGATCAATCGATACATGTTGGGAAACGGGGGGCGGCGCGGCCCAGTGGCGGCTGTACAGCCACATGTGGGCCGCGACTGAGCATCTTTCAATCGCCTCGGGTAGCTGTAGCTAGGGGGGATAGATGGAGTAGTGGACAGCCGGTTTTTCTAGATTTTCTTGAACGCCCTCTTTACCCTCCTTATCAAAAAAATGATCTTTTGTTTTTGCCGTTGAATCGCAGTGTGGTCCTGGGGCCTTATAAGACACGCGGGATTAATTTGCCATGCAAGTTTCCAATTGGTTCCTTGCATGAATATTTCGTGACTCTTCCCAATCGCCAGTTTACGTTTCTTGTTAAAACAGATGGCGTTCGTATTTGGGGAGCTCTCAAGAATTTTTTGGCAGAGCCACAGCAATTGATGCCCTGCTATGATCTTTTAGCTTGCCGCACATCGGTTCAGTGGCTTTGCATTCCAGATAAGGGGGTTGTTTTGATTCCAGAGGGCCGCAAGGGACAGGGTTTTTGTCAGGCGCTCAGGGAATCTTCTGGGGATGCGGCTCCAGCCCCTACACCACAACCCGCATGGTTGTCTGCATTGCGGTCTAAATATCCTATTGTCTTTCAGGCTGGGCTTGGGACGTGTCGCACGTATGTGGTTAGCCACTTTCCCTTTCGCTTTCCGCTTCCATGGAAATCCCAGCCCCGTAATCCTATGACCGGGCCAGCGGAGGAAGCTAAGGTGTTAGAGGAAGTTCTTAAACTAGTGAAGCTTGGAGCAGTGCGTGAGGTAGACCACGAGCCCTGTGTGATTCCGGCATTCGGTGTGCCCAAGAAGAATGGTTTCACTCGGCTGGTTCTGGACTTTAGGAAATTCAACTCGTGTATTCGGCACCAGCCTTTCCTGTCAGTTCATCGGGAGATGTCTTTAGCCTCATTGCGCCCATTTTGCATTGGTTCAGCCTTGGATTTATCTAATGCCTACCTGCAAGTGCGGCTTGCTCCCCGCCTGTGGCACGCAGTGGGATTGGCGGTGGCAGGACGGTTCTTTGAGTACACACGTTTGCCTTTTGGCTATTCAAATAGCTCGCATGAATTTATGCGAGCTTTGTGGCCTACTGTTCAACGAGTTTCATGACGCATTCATTCCCAGATCATTTTTTATATGGATGATATTCTCTTACTTTCACAGTCTACGTCACAGCATAGACGGGATATGGATATTTTATTCGAGGAGTTGGCGATTGACGGCTGGCGGGTGAACTGGGACAAATGCCACTTTTGCCATGACCGGTATGAGTATCTAGGTGTTACTTTGACTTCTTCTGGGCTCCAGCCTACAGACTCGGTTTTGACTCAATTTGTGCAGGCGCCCATGCCTACAACTCAGTCAGGTTGGCATCGAGTTCGAGGTTGGCTGAATCATTCTGCTCGCTTCATCTGGAAGGGACATCTCGTGTTGGCAGCTTTGCGGGAGGTTCAAGCACATCCTTCCTCAGAACGATGGCGACATTTTCTTTCCTTGTTATACCATCATTTCATTCGATGTGCTATTCCTGCTTCTGTTTCTACTCGTTCCTTCACAGTTATTACTGATGCGAGTAAGATTGGTTGGGGCGCGGTTCTGCTTGCTGGCCGTAAGATCGTGCGTTGTGCCCATGGGCTATGGTCTACTGGTTTTCAGCACCATGTCAGCAACGTTATGGAGTTGGAGGCGCTCTGCCGAGCTCTTCGGACCTTCCGGCCTTGGATATTTGGGGCCTCTGTTCACGCAATTATGGACAACTAGGCCGCGGTTAGCTTCAACAATCCTGCTAACCTTAGCGATTTTCTCAAACGCCGCCTGGATCTCCTCTCTTGGTACTCTCCTCAGATTTCTTTTTGTCCGGGGCCATTTAATTATCTCGCTGATTTTTTATCCCGGCAAGGGGCATGGATCCAGGGACCTTCTCATGTTCGCGCAGTGGAAGAACATCGCTCTCCAGTTATCTCCCAGGCACAATGGAAGCAGGCTCATGCCGGGCATTTTGGAGTAAAGAAGACATTTCTTCCTTTCCGCCAGATGGGCCTGTGTCCAAAGTGGAAATGGGTTGTGGATAGAGTGCGGTCATGCAAAGAATGCCAGTTGTTTCACCGACCGCAACCGTCCAACCCGTTTGGCAATTGGCATGTGCCGGAGAGACCAGGACAGGTCATTGGCCTAGATTTTATGGGACCTTTTCCGGAGAGAAAAGTTGGGAAGAAGCGGTTTGTTCTCGTTATTGTGGACATGTTGACCAGACGGGCAGGGGTGTGGGCAACAACTGGTGCCGGGGGAGCTGATATTGTGAGGGGACTGAAGAAGTGGGTAGCAACATAGGGAGCACCTTCAATTTTGTGTTCTGATGTCTGCAAGGCTACACAGTCCAAGGAATTGCAGCGATGGTGCATGCAGGAGGGAGTGACGCAGGAGTATTCTCCTCCATACCATCACGCTTCTATCGGTTTTGTGGAACGGTTCAATCAAACTTTATTGAATCGTTTGCGGCAAATGTGGGCAGAGCAACCCAGGTACTTTGCCAGGACAGTTGAGCGAGCAGTGGATATCTACAATGATACGCCTCTATCTTCACCAGAAGAGAGCAAAGAAACCCCTAGTTCGTTCACATTTGGATCGCCAGAGCAATTGTGGAATAGCTCGCAGGAAGTGTGGAGTCAGTTGCGTGAGTATACACATCAGCAGCGAGAAAAGGCGAACCACAGAACGAGAGGGCGGCGCATCGCGCGAATGTTCAAGGCAGAAGACCGGGTATGGCTGTGGAACATGAAGGTGGAAACATTGAAGGACAAGCTCGAGCCGTGGTGGAAAGGGCCGGGCCAGTTGATTCGTCCTATCATGACTTCGGTGTGGGAAGTTAAGGGACCAGAGGGGAAACTTTGGATTAGACACACGGATATGATACGGCCGTACCATGATATGGTTTAAACTGATGGTATTTCAAGTCATGTTTCAATTTAGCGCAGGGAAGCGTGTGAGGATAAGAAAAAGGTGTATAAGTAGTTAAGTGAGTGTGGTGCATGGGGTACGGTCTTTATTATGGTGACATGGAGAATGATGGGGGAAAGACACGAACTAAACATGCTTGCAGTGAATTCTACATGATAGACAGAACCATTATGTAATCTATCTGGTTGCGGCTTGCTCCCTGTGCCTGGGGGCGACCGTGTGTGAGCGCGAGCGAGGAGCGCGAACAGCGAAACTGCATAACAATAACAATATGAAAATTATGTCAATAATAAGCTAACTCCATTTCAAAAGCGTGTCCATTATCCAACATTGCTATAAATTTGCACGATCAACCCAATTAGCCAATCTGTTGCCAGATTCACATTGCTTGGTCGATTTTGGGATTATGTGATCTCGATTGCATTGCTCCGCACCATCAAACAGTCCCTGTTCTCTTGTGTCAGGGCTCATTTCCCCGTATTTTTGTGCTCACCTTATCCCAATGCACCGAAAAAAGGTGAGCACGCGTGTTCCAACACACGTATGTTCCAAGTGTTTTCCCAAACTTCTTCAAGAAGCCTTCTGTAGGCTCCAAATGGGCATCACTACAGACTTTCAAGAATTTTGGTATCATCACTTTCATACTCTTTGTGGACCATTTCTTCCATTATGCTACATCGTGTTTCGAAATTATCGATTTTCAATTATCAGCCATGTCGGCAATAATTGAAACCACCTTTGCGGTAAGCATCACCATGCACGATTTTCCAGACCTTCGCACATCTACCAGGCTGATGCTCTTGCACAGGTCAAGGTGTCTGTTGCCTTTTGGAATTGGCGTTCACGCAGTACGTGCCAACACCCCAAGTTCGGCGATTCTCCATGGATGGGGCTCAATCGCAATGGGTGTGGACGCCACTTTATGTTTTCCTCAGATTTGCCTGTCCGTCAGTCGCCCAGGCAATGGGAGAGGAGTGCCAGGGCGCCGTGAAGAAAGAGAGCGGGCTGGGGCCGTTGAGGCTGCGTAATTGCAGAGCACAGCCGGGACTACTGTCCAAGATGGAACTGGCAGAAATCTCCACAAGCTAGGGATCCTGGTGGGGACGTTTGGACTGTCGCAGTCGCTGCCACATTTCCACAGTGGTATTGTTCCATGGCAACCAACACACATTCGTGCCGCCTAGTCCACCTGCGTCGGTTGCTGCCAGCTGAATGGAATTTCGGCAGTTCTGTCGATTGGGCATATCGGGTGGTGCACAGAACAGAAAATGTGACCAAAGTATTCTTTTCCGGCATGAGAATGTATCAGACACTACTTCTGTTTCTGGCGAGTGGCAGTTGTCATGACAATGACAATGACTGACCAGTATTGACTTTCGACTTCATTCAGACACTTACAATCATCCACATGGAGAGCGGTCAAATGTTGTGTGTTTGTATAGAAAAGCGCAGGAACACCGGCCAGATCTGTCCATGCGAGACTTTGCACGAAAGGGCATACACGTATGCATATTGAGGTTAGCATATGTTTTATGTAGACCCAATACATTCCATTGGAGCATTTTACATACTTGACGTATGAGCAGCTGCAAAATCGCAGTTTGCCGCATCAACGCAGCATCAACCCTCTTCGAGACAAACCGGTGAGTGGGTACCCTGGTTGCCATACTGTCAGCCCATGTCACTGTTTCTGTGCACAAAACCATTGATTTCCCAGTACATATCCATATTCTATTCATTTCCCTATGGGAAACCACCCTGAAAAAATTGTCTCAGCAAGAAACAGCACCGTAAGGAGCCCAATGAGGATCACCCGTGGTTTCTATCGCCATGGTTAAAAATCACGGATGATTCCGCCGAATCATTCAACTCTCAACCATAGTGGTCAAATGACTTGGTTCTTGTCGAAGGCCGAAATACCATTGACCGTTTGAGGCGCGAGCACTTCTCGCGGCATACAGGGTCGAGGCAGCGCTGTACCAACACAGGCGAGGTGGTCGACCAGAGCCACCCGAACGGAAAGCCCACAGCTGGTGGATTCACAAGGAAATGGGAGCAAGCTTTCGCGAAGGGTATCGCTTCGCAACAAAGGTTCTTATCTGCGGCGACCTTGACTTTAACTTTGCGTCTCGGACGCTTGGGACTGCTCTGGGACTGATGCGCGTCTGCGCTACGCTTTTCTGCAGATGGGAACAGCCCGACTGCTGAAGCGAGCATCAGGTCGGGGGTCAGTTAATTGCCCCCGAGGGTCGGTAACGCCCCCCAAGTGTGCAGGACTAAAGAATTCCCTGGAAAGTCAATCGCGCCGAACAGCAGAGAATGTGGCGAAGGGCGCGAATGTTGTGCGTGCAATTCTGCGCTAGTTATGGGCGGATGGGCGAGAAGCGGGGCTGCGGTGGGAGCTGGAGAAGCAAACTCGCCATCTCGTTTTCAGAGACATCTGCTGCAGGACACAGGTTGCCCGATTGAGGGCGCTGATATGGGCAGACGGCGACCACCACGTTCGGGATTGTCTAAGATGGACAGTCCATGATGGCAGGTAATCTAGGCCGAGTAGATTAGCATTGCCGGGATCGGACGATGGGAGGCCCGGCCGCACACACGTTGCTACGACGAGTCGCACACTCGTTACGGAGAGGCACGGTACCAGGAGACCCCCCTGCTTTTTGTCGCGAACGCGTCGATATAGATAGGGCTAGGTTGTTTGACGCCCAGCAAGGGCGTCGCCCGTTGCATGGCGCAAACCACGCCACGGATGGGCTGTTGTGCTTTTAACTGATCACGGCCTTTGGTAGGCGGTAGGTTTGCCACAAGGCCTGCGGCAGCCACCAGCGCCCTAATGAAAGGCCTTTGCGCGCTGTCCCTGGGTACTATGAATGCCCGCCGCGCCCCCATCGTTCGCTCCTGGCAATGGGTGGGTAGGGAGCAGAGCGCCGGGACCAAACGAAAGTGGTAGCAGTCCGCTCAGTGTATGGCACGAGGGGAAGAAGAGGGTGGAAGACTTCAAGAGACGACATACTGGCGGGAGATATTCGCTACGGTGCGTGGCTGTAGCTGCAGTGCTAGAAGTCTTTGTGCTGCTCAACTCTCATTGAGAGTGCTGTCAAATGCTGCTAAGCATTTTGCTCACTATAGTCATACATTGAATGAGCCGACACATTCCCAGGGCCAAAATGACGCCTGTGAAACAGAGAATACAAAGGAAAGAAGCAACGCTCTTATTGTAGTCTTGAATGAGGCGAGGGGTTACAACCCCTCTTCCTGCCAACTGGCGGAAATACTTCGGAAGACTACAAACCAGCGAGAGGTGTTTGCCTCAGTGCGTCGCTGTATTGTCAGTGCTTCACTTCTTTGCACTACTTAATGAGAGCAGTATATGCTCACCCAATTCATAGAGAACTGACAATTCTAGGCCAAATGGTGCCTTTGAAGCAGGCAACTTCATTACACAAAGGAGCAGCAGTCTCATCTTTGTCCTGGACGAGGCGAGGAATGGGCAGGATGACTTCAAGAGACCACCTGCCAGCGGGTGCTACCTGCCACGGTGTCTGGCTGTATTGTAAGTGTTGGAGGTCTTTGCGTCACTCATTGAGAGCAGTGTTTGTATAGCTTAATCATACTTTAAATGGCTGGTCATGATTGCGAACTTGCTCTGAAAATACCGCCGAGCTAAATGCCAGTGGCTTGACTGAGAAAACTGTGTCCAATGCCTACCACAGGTGCTGCAATATACGTCGATCTTCAGCAGCCCACATGCATGCTGCGCATCATCGAGGAGACACATATAGCTATGTATAATTAGCAGCCATGCCGGAAATTCCACATGGAATCCGCGCTGTAAGTGCTGAAATTGGGTGTGTGTGTCCTCGGACCGACCCATATAATTTTTTTGGGGATAAAATCGCACTGTCCGCCTCCACGCGGCATCCCTGGAGACTCCCAGATCTTTGGACCTGGGCGAGCCAAGGACAGGCGTATACATGAAAATACTATCTTGTTAATGCCAAGAGAGACGACAGGTGGGCTGCGCTGGGGAATCAAACGGCGCAGCTTTTGAACCTGGCCAGGTTCAATGCCTTTTCCGATACTAGGGTTTTTCAATACTAGGGTGGCCAGAAAGCCCAAGGGACGGGGGCTGAGTAGACCCCATGGGGTTTACTCAGCCCCCGTCCCTTGGGCTTTCTGGCCACCTAGTACTGTGGGTCGGTCAAAGTACGAGAATACGAGGTGCCGCCAACCTTGGCGTCCTGGGGTTTGGCGGGCTTTGGCGGGGCTGAGCGGGGGCAGCTATTTAGCCTCCCCCCTGGGTTCCCCTCCTTATCTTGTTTAGCATCCAGCCCTCCCGCCCTCGAGAGCGGTGTTCGGTTTTGTTGTGGGATGGAGAGGCAGTGAGGGAGTGAAGTACAGGATTAGGGAGCTGGCTCATGGGGTCACTCGCTGAGTGGCGTTAAGTATTGGCGAAGCGAATGGGCACAACGAAGTGTGGGGACCTCGGGTTTACAGTACATTGGTTTGTGGTTTGTAAGTGCTTCGTCATGGGAAGTGCATGATAGGGTGGGCTCAGGAGACCGGTAAGGCAGACATATGTCTACACAATTTGCATTAGGCATGACTGGAATCGTGCACCATCACACCACACGATCACAACCATTTTAGCAGCCACAATGAGAGAAGACTCTCAGGTATCTGCAAGCATGAATTAGCGACTTCTAGGCTATCAGCTCCGATCTAGGAGAAAATAGCCTGTTGCCACATCAGGAATTGTCGTAGAACCGGTATTGTTGTGTGGGGACACAGGGGTGGGGTTGGGAGGGTGGGGGTGGGGGAAGGAGACGGATGGGCAGAAATCATGCTTTGTAGGACTGCAGTCCGTAAATCTCATTAATTTGGCAGAGTAAGAGCTCACTTTCATCCTCAAAACAGGCTGTGCATCTGCCTCCGGCAAATGCTGACTGGCCTATGTTGTGGTGTCACCCTGCCAGTCAGCATGGATCGGACATGTGCATCACATAGAGTGCGAATGCAACATGGCTGGCAGGTAATAAAGACGTGGGGAAGAGAAAATTCAAATGCTGCCATCACACATGCATGTCAACAACACCACATGTAAACAACCCTGGAGAAGGGTGCCCACAGGTCATTCACGCCACCATTTGCACCATCAAGCAGAAGGGATGGGCACAGCTTCCCCCAGGGCCTACCGAGCCCTCTTGTTCGCAATTCTGGTCGTGTCTACGAGCGCCCCTGCCAATTCCTGCGACTTCGTTTTGTGCACGGACCCAGTGCGCAAGAATGCTGACGAAATTACAATTCACAACGCGTTCCAAAATAATGGCGCCCCCCCCCCCCCTCTCACGTCTCCTCCTGGCACATAGTGTCTCGCTCTGTCTGGACGACCACAGGCCATGGACAAACGCATCCCGCACCGTCCCAACCAAACACAACTAATCAACACCGGCCCCAAGCAAGGCGCAACGAAAGCAAAAAAATGTCGGAAAATACAGTCCCTCAGAAATTCGTGATCTTCATTTTCGAACGTTATGCTCGCCGGGTGAAGACCCTGACACCACTGTTTATCAAGGCGAGTGAAATATCCCTGGGCCAGGATATGATGCTGACAAGATCCATGTCCACTGCCAACATTTATCCACCTGTTGGCTTGGGGCCCACTTGTTCCGAGTTGGCATACCAAAAACGGGTCCTCTAGAGCCATGTCCCGCATGGCAAAACGGCCTAACCTCGTCAAAAACACACAGCGGAGAGCGCACATCCACTGGCGCTCTCACCGGGGGCCCCTTTCAGACAATGCAAGCTTCCGCCCAGGCTTCTCCGACATCTTATGCAGCACGTCCCGCAAGTGCTCCTGGGTGAAGCGGACCCGCAAAGCAGGAATCCTGTGGCCGCGCTGCTCCCGCAGGGCATCCAGCGACGCCCTGACGATCTTGGGCGGTGCAGCACCGCTCCGAAGCAGCATCTTATTTTCTAGCACGCTCAGAACTTTGCGGTCTGGGCTTAGCGGGACGGAATGCCGGCCGCTGCGTGCCTTTGCTCTGGGCGTGCCCTTGTGCGCCCTGTGCGACTGCTGGGTGTGCCTCTTCCTGTCATCCGTCCTGGTGCCCTGCTTTCTCCTTGACGCCATGGACTGTTCCTTCGGCGGGTGCTGAGGGCGACCCGGCGCCCTGGGAGCAGGAGTCCTGGCTTGTGCTTCGTCCTTGACATCCGGGCTGTAAACACACAGCTGGTCCATGTCAGCAACCAAAAACCACGGCTGAGGATTTGTCCTGGCAGTCCCAATGAGTATTTTCAGGCCCATTCCCAATGCATGCACACAGCCCGCGATCGTTTCTCGAAATTCCCCCTGTCTTCACTACTTGCAGCTAGGTTTGGGGCTGTTACAGCCAGTTTCTAGAATAAGGTATTGTTGTTGGTTTTGGAGATTTCGAAACTTAAGCAGTCGCACATGGTCAGAACGCATGGAAACACAACGGGCTGTCATTACGCAAGCTGATGGATTCTTGTCGGAATGAATGCAAAAAATTCCGAACTGGACACGCGTGCAAAATACGGGCTGCCAACATCCCCCCGAAGGACTGCCAATGCACGCACACTTGCAAGCCTTTTGTTGGGCGCAGCGGTATTTACCTGCCCTGGCTTTCTGCTGCAAGGTTGCCAAAAGGATGCCTTCTGTACTTGCTCGCCAAGGAGGTGTGCTGCTCATGCCTGCCTGCACTTCTCGACGCCCTTGTGGACCTAGGGTGCACCCTAGCCTCAGCCTTACGACTGGCCCTAGCAACAGATTCCTGCTCCCTGCCACGTGCGTCAGGGACAGGGCGTCTGCTGGCGACTGACGACAACCCAACCCTCGCAATGACATCATCGTCCCTCCCATCACTAAGATTCACCGGCTTGGGGTCCTCCAGACTAATTCCAGCATAGGAAGATGACAGCTCGCACAGCCTCGTTGGGTCGTTCCAGTTGTCCATGACAGCCCGGACAGCCAGGGAGGGCTCCACTGCCGTTGATGTCCTCCTTTGGGTGGTGGTGGGCTTCTCTGCAGGCTGGAGGGACCTCCTTCGCTTGACCTCGATGGGCACCATCGGAGGGTTCATGTTGCTCATGGACGACCGCTGAAATGGGGACACCACTGGAGTCACAACGCCTTGCACAGGCTGCACCACTTCGGACTGAACACCGTCAGAGTGATCATATCCATCGTGCAAGCATTCTGTTGCAGAACTCCTGCAGAAGGGGTTGTTCTCACGATTCTTGTGTGCACCCTCACTCCTCCTCTGGTCCACACTCGCAGATGCTGTGGCGTAGTTTGACATCCTGGCATGCCCTTCCTGGGCAGGCCTCCTTCCGCTGAGCGTGGGAGACTGCGATTGTGGCTCCGAAAAGCTGTGAAAGCCATCAGAGCCGCCCCTTATGTTTGCCTGTGCCGTCATTTGCCCCTCAGAAGATCTGGGGAAGGACTTGGTCGCTTTAGACGACATTTCCCTCACATTCTCTTCCACCGTCCTCCACTCGGAGCCAGGCCTCGCCACAGAGGAATCCAACTGGCTGGCGTCACGGAACCTCGATCGTTTCTCCCCCTCAGGCATGTAACTCTCTTCAGCCTCAGCCAAGGTTGGCGTGTCCAGGTCAACCCTGAAAGGAGTCACCCCTGCGTAGCAATCCCCAAGGGGTGACCTGTCTGCACATACAGGCTTGGGGGTGACACCCACATCGCCACAGTCCCCAGACTGCAGGTCGTAGCACAGCTCACCACCTGTAGGTATGTCAGGCATGCGGGGTGTGATGTTATTAGCAACCTCCAGTCGGCGATGCATGGTTTCGACTGCAGAGAACGAATTTGGAGACCCGTCTGGGACTTTCTCACGATAAGAGTTGGGAGCTGCAACAGATGAAGAGCGCCTGACGAAATTCTGAGGACCTGCAACGCACAATAATCCACCAGACTCAGGAGAGTGAAGACATAAACACACAAATGTAAGCAATGTGTGCCAGCAAACATGACGCCACTGAACTGCATTTCCAATCAGAATTGAAACCTGGCACCCACCACAGGTACGCAGTCCTTAACTGTGTCCAGCAACAAAGGCCAAGATAAACTGACCACAACTAGAGTGGATGGGCTTGTGTGCAGGGCAGGTAATAATCGCATGCTTAGGAACACCCTAGTGGACACTGGACGAAATGGGCAGAAGCAGAGGCATGCTGATGCACCATTGCTCAATGCTGGCTTCACGATGCAAAACCAATAAGGTGCAGAGCTCACCTCCAGTGCGAATTGGATCGAGGTTTGCTTGGATGGGCTGGCCAGCCACCTCTTGCTGCAGCCGCTTCCAGGCGACAACCACACGCTGGACTTCGTCGTTCGCCTCCAGCAGCCTTGTGAGCTTGCTGCTTTCAAGGGTGATGTTTGCATGTTTTGATGAGGCCTGCCTGGTGCCTGTCATCATGTCGGCTGCAATACTGTCCATTTGCGATGCCACCAGCTCCTGTAACCACAGACAGCCACATTTGAACTGCCAGATCCCTAGATCAATATTTTCATTCGATGCATCGTCATACCATGATGTAGCTGTGCCAGTAGTAGCTCCTACAGCACCGCAGGGCAGCACTGGGACTAGCTGGCTGTTGAGCAGAGAAGACTATCCAAGATGATCAGCGTGCAACTATCTGCAACGTGCAATACGTCCGTGTGTGTGGGTGCATGTGGGTGGGGAGGGGCACACATACCCTCCTCCTTTTCATTATCGGCAGATGACATGTCATATCCTGCTATAGTGAGCAAACAACCACAACTTGGTGGAAAACAGTGACAAGTTTGGTTCTCGCGGACGCCCCGGGAGTACATGTTTGTTGGCTTGCTTCATGCGTCATGCCTGCGATTCACTATTGTCGATGGTGGCACCCTTAGCACTGCAAAGCAAAACAGGGCATGCTGTATCCTTGCTTGGGAGGGAGACTCCATTGTATGAACTGTCTTTTACACAACCAGAAGTGCAGGCCAGGTTGTGAGTGCAAGTTGTACCTGAGCCCAGTCGTGCCAGGTGGTAACCTTCTTTGCAAGGGGCTCGGTTGCCACCATCATACCAGAAACATCTGCTTCTGAACCACCATTCTCCTTCAGGGTGCGAATACTACCCACAATTTCCATCAAGTCACTGGCATCAACTGGCATCCTGTTCAGCATTTCATCCACCTGCACAAAGCATTGATGGTTGAGTAAGAATACGCCATGCAGCTGACTTAAGGAACGTCACCGGCTCTGTGTCCTACATGACAATAGCACTCTTGAGATTTGAGGAGCTGTCTGTTTTCACAATGCACTGGACTGGCAGCGTGCAGGGCATGAACTGGCATGCAAGAGTGCGTTGCCCTGGACCCCATCCATAGTCAGCGCTTGTGCAGAGTCTCTGCAGACATGGACAGAGGATTGGACGCAAAACCATGCACCTTGTCCTGGTGATGTTTTGACCACTACTGACAGAAACACTCAAGCAACAATGATGCTGCATATCTGTTGACGAGGGTGACCAGTTGGCCCCATTCAGCAAGAAGCACAACGCGCACTTGGGACATACCACCATGAATGGCATGCTGCAGTTATGGACCCAATAACCTCATGGCCAGTAGTCGCCACCCATAACACAGTGATTCCTCCCCACAAACACCACAAAGAACACAAGCCACGTCAATGGTCGCCATGCAAGTGACCAGGACCAAGATAAACAGGCAAAAAATCGATGTCTGCACCACCAGCACAATGTTGTGCGCACCCAGGCCGGTGTCTTGTCCTTCTGCTTGTTTCCCCAGCGATTATTACGTGGCTGCTGCAGTGAGGGAGTCACTTGTGTTTTTGGAGCAGGTGTGGAGGGAGCCCTGGAAAACAGTCTCTTCAACTTTGACAGCTTGGACTCCTTCGTGGGTGCAGCATCACCGCCTCCAGTTTGAGAACCATGGGAACCACCTGACGCACATCAAAACATTCGTCAGGGAGAAATCAAGCAATTGCACCAAATGCGTCAACCCTCAAGTGTTGAGCCATTGTTATAGATATGCGGCACAGGCAGGTAATATCTTCACACCAAATAGACAGCCAGTGCCTTCCTAAAGAGGATATTCACACCCAGCCACTGCCATCAAACTGACAAACAATGCAGTGACAATTGCACTCACCTGTGTGGACATCAGCTGCAGGCTGCGAGTGTGGTGTCCCAAAGTCCATGCCATGCACAAATCTCAAGATGGGCACACCCAGCATAATTTCTTCCCGACGCTCTGTGGCGATCTGTGTGGCCCGCAATGCAGGGGCACCCTTTGACCTCAAATGCTTCATCAACCGGGCACTCTTTTGCCCCAATTCCTCATTACTGTGGCACAAATAATGACAGCGTATGTCGAGCCTCTGTTCACCCACATGATCCAACAACATCTTTGATTCCACCATTACCTTGCGATTAACCCAAGCTAATGTCTGGCTGCCACATAAAGAGCAAAATGTATGTACTTATGACCCTCACAGCCACTTGAACCGAATGCATAGGGTTACCAAGTTCTTACAGCAGCAAGGCCACACAAACACCCACCAACATAGCTCACCACTGCACAGCCCGACTACAGTCAAGGCTGGCTACTAGCCGCTGACAAAATGCCTAATGCAAGACACTGGTTGCCAAGATGCTCCAAAGCCTGAATGACCATGTATTGGCCTGTTATGCCAATATAGCCCACTCCTTCCCCCTTCCCCTTTAATCCAAAGTATTGTCATGGTGGTTCCCATACGTCTGCGAGGCAGGAAAGGGCCCGAGGCACTAAAAGACCCAATGCCTTCTGTTTGAAAGCGGATGCTCATATGCTTTCTAGACTTACAATGTGCTTGATCCACCCCTGAGCATCCCCACTAACAACAGCTAATTGGGGCCATTGCAAATGGGTGGTGGGTTGCCAGCGGATGTGCAAATGGGTATTTCAGCATAACACTGCCTCAACTTAGCAGAATCCAGACCTAAGCTGAACAAAACAGCTGAGGAGCCAATTTTCACCCAGGAGGGTGTGCCCATTGCACAACTAATTGCAATTTCCAGCAGTGTCAAAATCTTCCTCCGCACACCCAACCTCACTGACCTGAACATGAACGTCCAGTCCACAAGCATTTGACACACTGCAGCAGCAGCAAGGCCAGTTGAGAAAGACATGTACACCTTCTCCAGCAGCTTGAGGTGTTTGGTGTCGGACAGCTGCTTCCGCACTTCCAAAGAGCCATTCAACGAAATCGTATGCAGCACCTGAAACAGGAACGGCAACGGCGAAACTTTCATTCAAGCGCTCTGACAGCCATGGACGCCACACCTGCAAGACACCCGCGACAGTGTGCCGTGCCTGCCCTTTTGGTGAGGCCCTCTTGGAGCGGCTGACTGCTCCACAAGGGCTGATGGCCCCAAGGAGCCATATCGCGTTTTCCGAAGGAATTGCCAAACGCTGGGGCCTTTATTCGACGGCGCGCTTCGCAACAGGGTCGATTGCACCAAAGCTCCGCTCGGCCCGCTCGGCCCGCTCGGCCCGCTCCGCCCGCCCGGCCCGCTCGGTTTCAGATGGGCGTCCCTTTACCAGCCGGGGCGCGGCCATGCGCGCCCCTCCGCTCATGGGGCCACTGTACCGCGGCATCGAGCGAACGCCTCATGACTAAGGACGTATGGCGCGGGAGGTCTCGGGCGACGGCGGGGCGCCCACAGCGAGGCGTGGTCCAGGGCGGCCGCCCACCACCAACAAACACATCCGTGGTTCAAAATTGTCCGCAGGCATCACTGGCAGCCATCCTTTCCCATTCGCCACAAGTGGCCCCGGTCAGGGCGACGAAAATCGGTTTACTGGTGCACCCACCGTCAGAGTGTTGAGCACACGGGGCTCCTCCCCACACGTGAGGCGCGCCTTCAGGGAGTAGCGCAAGTGCTTGGAGATGCTGTTGGCCTCCCGGACCATGTTCATGAGCCGCGCCACGCTGCTCCATTGGACACCGCCCGCCGCCTTGTCCAGCGCGGGGAGCAACAGCGCGTCCCGCTCCTTGTCCACCCTGCTCATCCTTCCCCCCTCGATGGAATGAAATGCAAATCTATCGACCCCGAAGCCAGCCACCGCGATGGGAGGCGCCGCCGATCCTCTGTGGGCGGCACGGACACAATCACGGTCAGGCGCCGGCTGCCCTCGCGGCAGGGCTCGATCCCACCGCCGGCACCGCGCCTGCCCCCACCGCGCAGCGGGAAGCCCACCAATACGACTCAGCCGGCAGAGTCCGATAGCGCCGTCGAATCTCCCCCGCTTCGCTCCGCGATTACTGAACAGTATACCGCGTTCCATCGAGGATCCCCCGGTGCCAATGGCCACATCGGGCACCAGGACACCTGACGCGGAAGCAACATCCGTGCCTTCGTGCCCCGCTGCACCGCATGTCTGCATCAACGCCTCCCGCAGGCTCAAAGCGATCGGCGAGCCCCGCGGGCCGGCGCCCATCCCGCGCCGTCCCCGCCCCCACCCCACCCCCCAACCCCCCGGCCAAAAGCCGTCCGCCCCCGCCCGCGCCTCCCCGTACCAGCGAGCGCATCGGCCAGCCGATCGCCCGCCGGGCTTCCCACGAACACTTCCGAGGCCAAATGCGCTGACGCCTTTGACACACAGACTCCCGAAGCAGCCGACTCGAACAAATCCGGCCCCCCGCTCTCCAAGCAAACGACAAGGCGCGCCTCTTCCCGCCCCTCAATGACCCCGACACCCTTTAGGGACACCCTCGTGCCGCATGACAAAGGCCGCACCACACGGGGGGTGTTCCAAACCTGCCGCGCAGGTGTGGCACACCACGTGAGGGCGGTGCCCCGTCCCGCGCACCTCGTTCCTCCTCGTTCGGTCGGCCCTCCTGCACCCGGCGGCCCTGACTCTCCCCGCCCACACACGAACCCACCACCCGCCAAGACTCGGCCCAACACCAGTCGATCACCGGGCGGCCCCCGGGCTCATCGGAGGGGGCGGGGGCTGTGCCGGCACACGAGGGCGAGCACGTCAACGAAATCCGGCTCAGGCCTGCCACACAGGTGACGTGTGAAGCAAAACCAAGGGCAGGTCTGGCCAATCAAGCATCTCAAGCCGCACTGTGCCGCGTGGGTGGCCATTACGTGTGCCACCTAAGCGCGGGCCGTGAGGATCGCCGTGACCCCCAAGGAAGATCAATCCTGCCCGCATCCTGCGCCGAGACGTCGACGCTCTCCTCGCTGCCCTTGCACGGCGCACGATGGAAGGGCATGGATGCATCGACTCGTTTCACGGAAATCCTCCACCACCTGAAGGCAGTACGCCTGCGCGGGCTGCAAGCCGCAGGCCAATAACGTACAAGGCCCTTCCCCCGCGCTACCCAAGGCGCGGAGGAGTCCGACTGTGGAGCGGGTGGCAAGTAATGACTTGACTTGGAGTGTGGGCCCCAAAAGTACAGTTGGCGAGTCCCGGTGCCCCTCAGATTCCTGGTGTGCACGCATGTAACGTGATGTTGGTTGATTGATTTAATGTTGATGTTAGTTTTGATATTGCACCCACTCGTTCTTTCATTTCAGCGATTGAAGGGCCAAGGGAAATCGTGCAACGGGGATCAGCGACATTGAGGGCCAGTGCATGATCCATCCAAAGATCTACGATCCTGCCACAACCACAGAAAGTGCTCCCCCCTCAAGCACTGATGCAGCTGACCGAAGCGATATGGAGCACAAGCGTTGTGAATTTGGGATACCCAGTTGACCCACGGGCTCCCATGTGTGAACAAGAAGTGGTATCAACAAGCAACGAGCCATTTGTCGTTGGATACGTGAAATGGGGTGATGAGCACTTCCAGTGCCAGCAGGAATTGGTTGGCGAAGGAACGATACGAACCCGTGACGAAGGGGACATTGGCAATGGTGGACCGGTTTCGACCTTCGCCCCATGGGTCTCATCAGTGTTTGTCCCTATTGGGCATTTCCGGTATATGTACACCCACCTGTGTTTGTGCTTGATGGGATCTACTCCCATAGAACAACTGACTTTTGCATTGGGGAAGCCGTTATGTTGATTTTGTTATGCTTAGCATCAATTAATTGACTTATTATTTGACTTAATGTCAAATATTTGATATTAAGTCTCACACACACACACTGTTGAAATGCCTCGATATTCTGTGTAATGAACATCACGAGACACACACACACACACACACACACACACACACACACACACACACACACACACACACACACACACACACACACACACACACACACACACACACACACACACACACACACACACACACACACACACACACACACACACACACACACACACTCCACCAACAAGGTAGGATCGACTTGTTGGCGGGCACAAGCTTGGGAGATCCCGACGACGGGGATACAACTAGAGAGAGGGACCCATGAGGCTTCAGGGACTGAGGTTGGACAGTTGACTGCAAGGCCCCTTTATTTGTGACCAGAACCAAAGATTAGCTTGTGGGAGAGTGGGTGTTGTGGATATGAACCGGGAGATTGGCAAAGTGAAGATCTCTAAAAGTTGAATCTGTGAAACCCAATTTGGGGATTATCTGATCGAATTCAAGAGAGGAACCGTATCTTTACTTTGACCTTTTTCTTGTCCAATGGGAGGCATGGCAGTTTGGAGCATGCCCTTTGTGCATGTTTCCTATCCCTGTTATCATTCTTGTGGGGGTTTCTTTTCTTTTGGGGTCCCACTAAGCCCACTTTGGGCTGTTGAATCATGAGATACTCCACGGGTGCTGACTTGGCCAAGAAAAGAAATCATATGAGTGTACTAGGTGTTATCTGAGCGTGCTTTAGTAGGGACATGGGCACAGGAAATGGCATCGTCCGGGTATGGGGGGTCCGCTGGAGTCCAGCCCAGTCGGGCCCCCCAGGTTCTCCTCCTCTAGAATTATCGATTCTCGGCTTGGTCAGAGTACTTCCATGGTACCCGAACGAGAGAGTTGTGGACTCACTTAGGGATTCAAATTAGATATCTGAGGTTATTGCGGTCGAGTTGGAAGGGACGCTCGTGGAGTTGATTACCAAACAATTGAATTTCCTGATCGAAAGGCGCCGTGACCTTTGTTGTTGAAGCGTCATTTTAAGGAAGCTTGATTGATTGATTGATTGATTGACACACACACACACACACACACACACACACACACACACACACACACACACACACACACACACACACACACACACACACACACACACACACACACACACACACACACACACACACACACACACACACATTCTCCTCCTGCGCGCCGCCTCGCCTCCCCTCCCTGGGGACGGCGGCAAGCAGCCATGGAGCTCGTTTCTCGCGGGCTCCTGGAGAAATTGACGGACCAGAAGCTGAAGTCTATGTGCCAACTCTACGGAGTTGTCTACCGCGACTGCACAGTGTCTGAGAAGGTGGAGAGACTGTGGCGCAAGCTCTCGAGGCGCGAAGGCGACGCTCCCAACCGAACCACCCTGGTTCATGTACCCAAAAGTGTTTGGGAGACGGTTGGCGCTTCCAAAGGAGAAACGAAGGCTGTTCTTGAGGCCCGGCGATAGGCCTTAGCAGCCGAGTATGACGAGGAGGACTTCCAGCCTCTCCGCGCCGGCGCAAGGGGTGGCAGCCAGGCGGTTGAGATCTATGTGGGAACACCGACGAAGATGGCTACGCGAGGGCGATCCTCGGCGGGCGCACGGGCCCCAACGCCCCCGGCCTTGGGCTCCGCCCGAGGCAGCGACTATGGGGGCGGAGATCGGCATTCTGAGGCGGCTTCTGACCGCCTTTCTGACGACGACGAATGGGCCACGGCAGGCCCCAGGAAACGCAAGGGAAAGGGGAAGGGAACGGCGGATGAACGCGAGGGAACGGCGGCGCCAAAGCGCCATGGAGCTAGCCAAGGCGCTGGCGCTGGCGGCGGAGGAGCAAAAGGCATGGACAACATGCCCAAAACGAAAAAACGCGCCGAGGGGATTGGGCCCGCGCAGGCCATCCCCGCCGTGCTGAAGGCCTTGGGCCCGCAGTTCGGACGCGTCTGCAAGACGCTGCGGGCCGTGAGCGAGGAGCTGCGCCGGCCTCCAGGCCAACGGGATGGAGACCGCGGCCTCGCCTTGGCCGACCGCGCGGATGACGCCTTGGGCGTCCTTGAGGCCTTCTTAATGGGAATGGAGACGGAGAAGCTGCGCAGCGCACTGAGCGCTGCCGAGGCCTCGCGCGGCGCCCCCCACCCGACCGCAAAATCGACCCCCCCGGGCGTCATTCTGCGCCCAGCCGGTGGGCGCCGATGGAGCGACGTGGTGGCCCAAGCCGGCGCCATTCCGGCGCCCAGGCCGCCGCGTTTCGAGTGGGATACCGGCCGCACGATCTTCCTCAAGCCCGCCGACCCCGACGCGGCCAAGAAGCCTATCAACCCCCACCGCTTTGGGGAATGCTTTGCGGAAAACTTCCGCGGCATCCCCGAGCTGACCGAGCGCCTCCCCCATTCAGTGGTGGAGCGCGTCGATCGAACTCCGACGAACGGCTGGAAGGTCCAGCTGACCGCCGCCGCCCTGCAGTACATCCCCCGCCGGGCATTCCCCGTGCCGGGCGTCGAGGGCGAGTGGATCCCGGAGCCCATGCGCTCCCCCTCCGCCACCTCGGTGGTGGTGTATGGCATTGATCAATGCGCCTCGGAGGAGGCGGTCGCCACGGCATTGGCGCGTGGCTCTGCTCGGCTGCTGCGTCCGGAGGACGCCGAACGACTGAAGGCGCTTCGGGTGCGCCGGTTGCTGGCTCGCGCGCCTCGCGGGGGGGCGGCAACAGGCGGAGAGGGGCAGGAGGCGGCAGAATCGCAGGTGACGCGAGCCTGTCGCGTCTACCTCCCGCCCGACCTGGCGCAATTCTTCATTCAGCGCGGAGAGATGATGTTTGACTTTGTCGGACGACGTGTCAAGGAGTACGTACCGGCGCAGTTTTACTGCAAGTTCTGCCGGGCCATGGGGAGCCACAGTAGCCAGTACCATCGAGCCCCGGGAACCGCCAACCACGCAGATGGGCCTGCATCTGAGGCCCACCACCGCACCACTGAGCCCGGTCCATCCGCCAAGGGTGGGCCCCAAGAATCATGATTAAAGTACTACAACTCAATGCACGCAACTCGCCACCGGTCTGGAGGCTACTGGAGCAAGCAGTGAGGGAGCAAGGGGTGGCCATTGTAGCTGTACAAGACCCCCCAATGGAGGCCAAGTTACCAATAGGCAAGTGGGGGGGGTTTCGCTTTCTTTTCGGAAGGGGATCCCCACCCCAAGTGGCCATTGCTGTCAAAGAATCCATTAGCTTCATTCCGTTGGAGTTGGGGTGCATACGGGTGTGTGGAGTGGTAGTCGAAGCTTCTGGTTTTTCGTGCTCAATTGTGTCGGCTTATCTCCAACATTCCAGGGGAGAGGGCCACCTTGAGCTTTCCCAATCTCTTGGGATTGCTCGAGAACGAGCACAAGGTATTTTGTTGTGCGCCGATTGCAACGGCCACTCACCATTGTGGGGGCCTGGGAGCATTCCGCTCAATGCAGTTGGCGAACTTGTGGAAAACATTTTATTAGAGGAGAATTTGATTGTTCTGAACAACAGTGCTTCGCCCCCCACTTTTCGGGGGGACAGAGGGCAGGTTTCCTGGATTGATATCACTGCTGGCAGCCCCACTGTTGTGTCCAGAGTTGTTTCATGGCGAGTCATGGAGAACTTGGAGGTGGGCTCTGACCACATTCCAGTGGTCACTCAACTTTCTCTGGGACCACGCCATGCTGCAGTTAGGCGGGTTCTTAACTGGCGGGAGACAGATTGGGAGGCCTTCAATGGCCAGCTCCTCATGCGGCTGGGTGGGAGCCTTCTGGGCCCTCTATCTGGCCCGGAGGAGATCGACAGTTTAGTGGATCATACGACGGCTGCTATTCAGCAGACCATGGATGCATGCGTTCCAGTTAAGCGGATCTGCTCTTACTCGCGAGCGGGGTGGACACCGGAGCTGACGAGACTGAGGACCGAGATGAGGACTGCCAGACGACTTTGGATGCGCTACCGGACCAGCACAGACAGAGAGAGGTACCTTCGTTCCCGCAGCCTATTCCGGCGACGACTGACAGAGGCACGACGAGAGGCGTGGCGACAGCTTTGCGAGTCCACGTCTACTGACGACTACTGGCGCCTCTACCGCAAGGCCACCCGTCCAGCGGGCGACCGTGGGGTGGAGGATCTACAACTTGAGAGCGGGACTGCATCTACCGACCGGGAGAAAGCCGCCGCTTTGGCCAAGACTTTCTTCCCACCGCTGCCACCAGCATCGCCAGATCTACCAGCGGAGGAGCCGGATACGTCCTGGGCCACGCATCGACCACCTGGCCCCGCGGAGCATGAGCCTGTGACCAGTGAGGAGCTTCGCCGGACGATTAAGCGACTTAGGGTTTCTGCAACACCGGGATTAGATAGAGTGTCTGTTCTATGCCTGAAGAAATGCATGATGGTTTTGATTCCTTGGCTTTTGCTGATTTGCAATGCCTCCCTTGCCTGTTCGTACTTCCCTAGGGCGTGGCGTAGGGCCCGGGTCATTGCACTTCGCAAGCCTGGGAAAGATTCGTATGAGGTCCCCCGTTCTTACAGACCTATCAGCTTGTTGTCAAACTTGGGAAGGTGTTGGAAAAGCTGATGAACACTCGATTAATGCGAACACTCGAACATACTCACGTGTTAGCCCCTCACCAGTATGGCTTTCGGGCTGGCCGGGAGGTCACTGACGCGTGCACCAGACTGGCCCTGGACATAGTGAGTGCCTTTAGGAGGGGCGAAATTGTTCAGGCGATCACATTGGATATTCAGTCAGCGTACGATACTGTTTGGCACGATGAGCTGGTACGGAAACTTGTGAGGATTGGGTTGGATCCGTATATGGTTTACTGGCTGAGCAGCTTTCTTTCCGATCGCGTGTGTCTGCTATGCGTGGGGGAGTCTGAGTTGGAGGTCAGGCCTGAGTGCGGGCTTCCACAGGGTTCACCCCTCTCTGCGACCCTGTTTCTTATTTTTATCGACGATCTTTTACAGTCCCTGAGGCGCATCCGTGCGTTGCGTTCTCAGGGCTTCGCAGATGACCTTGCCCTTTGGGTGGCGGTGAGGTTCCGATCTGGACTCATAGACCTCAGGCTCAGACGGGGTCTCCGGGAGGTTGACAGCTGGGCGCAGCGTTGCCGCATCCGCTTTAGCCCTCAAAAGTGTATTGGTATATGCTTCAGGGGGCGGAATGTGAGAGTGAGGGGGTCTTTCATTGCTTGCCTCCATGGCGAGACCTTACCCCATGATAGGGCCGTTCGGTACCTAGGGGTATGGTTTGACGAGGGGCTCACCTGGCACAGACATTTGACCGAGGTTATTGCACGTGCCCGTGCTCGGTTGTGGCAGCTTCGGCACATAGTCGGGTGCGAGTGGGGGCTATGCCCTGGTCTTTTTATGCGATTAGTGCGGGGCGCCGTCCTCCCAGGACTCTTCTTTGGCTCTCCTGTCTGGGCTTCAGTGTTACGTCTGCAGGACCGACTGAGTTCCCTCGATTCGACGCTGGCCCTCGCTGCCAGGATGGCGTTCGGCCTCGAGCGCTTCACCTCGACTGAGGCATCCCTGGTGTTGGCGGGGCTCATGCCTGCACGGCAACAGATCCTACAACGACTTGTGACGTATATGCTGAGGAGGAGGAGGGCGATTCTCGTGGGCGACCAGCCGCTCGAGCTACACCGGAGCTATGTGACGCCGGATGAGCTGGGCTTCACTTGGTTCCAGCGTTCAGTCCGAGGCCATACTATCCCCCGGACACTGTCTGGTCGACGTCGATTCATCCGAGATGGCGTGGAGCGAGCTCTTGCGACAGAGTGGGAGCGTCACTGGAGAGTATCTGAGACAGGTCGACAGCTATTCGACGTCTTCCAGCATGTTGGAGGAGGAGGGTGGTACCCGGACGACGCAGCTGTAGCGCGGCGGCAGGACCTCACTCTAGTAGCTCGGTTCATGACTGGACATTATCATCTAGGCCCTTGGGCACCGACACGGGAGCCCGATGAGTTAGAGCTGTGCCCCCTATGTGGGGAGGTTTACTCTCGGGAGCATTTGATTCTTGAGTGTATGTCTTTGGATTCGGTCAGACGGGATGCTATGGGTCCGGTTCTGGGTCGTAGGAGCAGGGGATTGGCTTGGCTGACCAGGTCTGCTTGTGCCCCTTTGGGGCGCTTTCTCCGGGTTGCACGAGATGAGGTTTCTCGATATCTCGAGGAGTCTGTTG
>CAJHUC010002194.1:0-13998 GCA_905146915.1 Ostreobium quekettii
TTGATCGGGGAACTTACCTCTCTGTCCCTGATCTCCACCCGCCTTGATGTCAATGGCAGCTGTTGCCCTCTCGCCTCGGGCCGCCCTTCCGGCACACCACGGGTCTCGCCAGCAATTTCGTTGTGTCCGCCCTCCTGACTAGGTGACTTTGCTGCCGCAGGGGTGCGACAGTGCAGAGTATGCGGAGAACAGTACGACGAGAAAGGGGCATGTCATTGCAGCTCTCAGGTGGGCATTTATTGCGCTGTCACAATAATGCATGCATTGCAAACACTGATAGGCCGTTCATTTTAGTGACATCGCCTCTCCCGCACTTTGCGATACCAGCATGGGTCTTGCAATTTTGGATAGCATTCCAACGCACTGTAGCATTAGCATTGGTACCATTGCATTAGCAAGTTGTGGAGCGCATGAATGCAGAGAGCATGCTGCACGTCGGGCATGGTGAATGTATTGGGGTATGGTGGTTACCTGGGGTGTTGGGGACGCCTGGACGAGTTGCCACATTCCGGACATTTGGGACATTACCTCATGAACGCATTTTCCTACATGGCATTGTCTCGATTGATGCTTGCCACTCCAGTACAACATTCAGCTTTCACTGGACATTGGCGTTCTCCTTTCCATCATGGTCCCCACCGCACATCGACCAGGACATCGAATATCTGTCCTTTCCAGTTTGTAGGGTCACCCTCACATTCTTGATCTATGCAAAACATTGCACTACCAGGAAACGACCAAACACCACTTTTGTGAACACACATAAAACGCATTGTCTCAAATTTGTGCGCGGCAACAGCAACACAACAACAAAAACCCGTGAGCTTGGTGCATATGATAGCACGTGTAGTTTGGCGAAATTTTATGTATGGTTGCAATTGAAACAGAATAGTTGTAAAGGCCAGCACGATATCTGCGGTGGTGACGGGTGAATTCGGGTGAGCCTGAATGATGCACGGCGTCATGGCAACATGCCAACCCGTGGTGATGGTGCTGATGTGCTCACTGCCACAATCTATGCTGGAGGCAGGGGTTGTGGGATCTCCAACAACAATGCGACCACATTTGCATTGGCAAGCGTAGGAATGCATTTGTCAAAGGCCACAAGACTCGTGATTGCCGGGGTGTCAATGTCTTACGGTGTAATTCCAAATTGGGACAGCCTTTTAATGGTGCAAATCTGCCCATTGCTGCACTTCGTGATCGCAACAGATGTGTTGGAATGTTTCAGAGTACATTGGCACACATTATGAGCTATATTATGACCTGCGGAGCTTCTTTGCCACACTACCAGGTGTCGCTTTGCAGCACGCCGCTCGTCACGGACGCAGCGCCCTACTCAGTGCAACTTGGCCAACAATGCACGGCCGCTGTCCACATGGCGCAGCGACCTTGCCGAAGAGTTGGCGGAGGCCAGGTGTTGGATTACAGAGTGGCGATTGGCGAGGCCAACTGCAGACCACCACGAATGGAGAATACGTTGCTGGATTCGCTGCTACAAGACATGGCAGGACCGAACTGCAGAGTACACTGCTCTTTCAGAGGACTTGGAGCCGCGGATGCAAATACAAAACCTGGACATGGAGGCGCAACAGAGGTGCTCTTCCGGGGTGGATGTGGGGGTGCAGGCTAGCCCGGCGGACGTGCAGCCACTGACAAAGGAGCTGCGCGCGGAGGTGAATGCTCTGAAACAGGAGGCTGCCGCACGACGGCAAGCAAGGCTTGCGGCTGGACAGTTGGTTCTCGGCCTACCCATAGAGGAACTCCAGCGGTTGCTTATTGCCTACTTGATGCAAAAAGGGGCGACTTCTGCCCGGGTTTCGACACCCTTCCAACCAAAGGCCGAATCAGAAGTACAATGGCTGGTTCGCTTCAACGTCGCCACTCAAACAGGGGTACATTGGGAGGCCGAAGGGCGAGGCGAAACGCGCGAGCAAGCTTGGTGGCGGTGGGACACTCAGCGCATGGACGACATCCAAGAACATGGGGCACGTCCCGTTGTGCTTGATGCTGCGGTGGGTGAAGTTAGCGCGGAGTTGCTGAAGTGAGATTGTAGGGATAGGCTGTGTCGGTGTGAAGCTGTGGAGCGGTTCGGTGCAACCTCATCAGGCGGTACTAGGTTATGACTGGTGTGGCTATCTTATCTGTTGGTAATGGTAACTGGCCCATCCTCGTTTCCTTCACTGACACTGACGCATTCGTAACTTTGAATTATGGCACATGGCATGTTTGTGTTGGAACCGCTCGGAACCTATTTGTGTTTGGTGTTCAATGCGACTGACGACTGCAGTGGAATTTTGAACAATTGGCGAAAACAGACTGCACATGCATGCATTGCCCTTAAGCGATAGCAAACCATCGTCCTCAACATGTCACGAATTTAATGATGATCTTGGGTCCCACACCACCTGCACTCTAAGGCCAAAGTAGTCCACGTCAAAGTATTTGTGATAAACGCATCCAGATTTCAGGTCCGCCATGTAGTACGTGTGGTTCCTCCGGTGGCAGCGCTCCTTGAATGGGCAATAATGACTTCCTGGACCTCGACAGGAAAAGCTTGCAATAGCATTGTCGCCCCAGAAAGTCACCTTTGAAACCTGCCATTCACTATTGCAAGGAGACAAACAGCTCAGGGAGATCTTGTTGCCCATGCACGAGAAAGTCGTTGCAATTCAGATACTACAGGACATTGCCGCAACCCCATGTCAAATGCATGTGTGCTGTTGCTTTGTCTCCATTTGCAGTCATGTGCTCTCACCTACACGTATCGCCCGCCTGCCCTAATTGTCGCTATCTTTTGTAGCGCCGGAATCATGCTTGCCGCTGTGTCGTGAGTTTTGCGGTCAGCAGCAATGTTAGCATTCGATGTTTGCCAATGCACCGACTTTTCACCACCTGCCAATAGTGATGTTGTAGATGTTGGGCCCCTGCTGGGACATGGACCACCACCGTCGATGGGGAGCATTAGTGCATCACCTGGAACGTTGCAAATAACAGCCATTGCAAATAAATGTTATGCGGGTGGCCAGCCCCTCCTCAGTGAAAAACGATTAGTTGGCACTAGCGGGATTCCTTTCTCTGCCTTGCAGCACCACAACGTTCTAAAATGGCGGTTCCTGCATGGCACACAGCAATTTTAATTTGAAAGCAGCAGTCAGGTGGTGTTAAATTTTCTGTGTGACATGTCTTATTCTAGGTAGGGCGGCTTCATTTGGGGTTGGTACTTGCAAGACGTTGCAACATGCAAGCATGTGTGCGCGCACCTGGAATACACTGACATGTCCACAGCTTCTGTCCATTCCCCTGGCCTCGTGCAGGCCATTGTTCGCACAAAAGTTCCCACAGCCGCATTGCTACAGAAAGCCCAACCTCCAATTCTGATGACGATGTGGCGCGAAAATTTTCTACTCGTCATCGAGCCCAACTCAAGGACTTTTGTGTCTTCAAGGCCTTGTCCGAATTTTTCCCTATGGCACAGTTTGTGGCTATCAACATTATTACAGCATGTTACATGTACATGCACGGCAGTACAAACTCGCATAAGATCACAACCACCTCACCTCATTTTAGCATCTGTCGCAGACAACAGCTCCGAGATCACTGCTTCTGCATTAGCCGGATATTGGCGTCCAATTTTTAAATCCACATCGAAGTACAAGTGACAAGGCTGTCCCATGCGTACAACCTCATAAAAATGTCTTTGCAGCATGCAGGACCTCCTGTATCGACTCCACATCGCCAACAAGGTGGCGGCTATGAATCTTCTACTGTATCCAACATCGCGGGGCACTTGTTCGCAAAACACGTGCAGTCCAGTAGCACAACGCCCTGAGCTAGAAGGACATGGATTCACACGGTTACCATGGCTTCCTGCACGGCAAGCAAGATGTGGGGTTTCCGATGCACCGCCAACAAACTGCAGTGCTTCAGCCTGCGAGTAAAAGATTTTGTGAACCTGTGGTGCATCCATCGATGTGCTATCACTGAAATCTATCGCATCTTCACACTCTACGGTGAACATGCCAGCCTCAATGCATGCCATCCTGCACCTGCGATGATCAAGGGATGCAGGCAGCAACATTAGGAACACATTGACACCCGCATCCTCTCATTCCGCACATGGCGCGCGATGAGAATGCGGCATCGAGGTCTCCTTTCGCACATAGCGCCATTGTGGCAATGGACACATGCACAGCAACGCCTAACATGGCTCGATATCTTTCAAATGCAGTCTACAACAGAAAGTGAGGGAAGCTTGTGAGGGGCCAAAGCCCGATCCCCCCCCCTTGGTGCACTTCTACGCCTATCAACGCGATTGCCATGGTAAAGGCGAACGATCACCTGAATAACAGCAAACCACCGGGAAGACTGACATGCGCTTCTACACGATGCACTTGGAAACAAGGATATGCCGGTGGACATGCGATTTGCACCTAACAGTGCCAGTGCCACAGTACTGCCTTCGCTGCGAGAGTGCTGACACAACTGCAAACACATTCGCTGTATGAAAGGGAGGCGGAGGCAATGCGCCCCAAAGGAAAATCACATCTGCGACTGGCAAGAGTGGGGATGCCAGAAACGGCGATTTGAAAATACAAAATGCGCCTTTGTCTCCCCTCATATGGAAAGGATCTGCTGCATCAGCGACAACAAATCATCCATGGTGCATCTCCAGTGACGTCCAACACAGCATAGTTCCAAGGCAAAATTTGCCTTCATTGCAGGATTCCAACTTCATGCAAGTCACATACTTTACAGCATCCCGTACATTGGGTTGTGACGAGCGTGCTATTTCAGTTGAAAATGGTGTTGCGCTACACATGCATTATGTTATTGGCAGAGTTTCTGTTTGAAGTACTGAACCTTGCATCATCCACGTCGTTCCACACCACAGTCATTGGGCTGGCGGGTCCAATTCATCCCCCATTATAGTTGCATAGGTATTCCATGTGATTCCGCCAAGCCAGCCCCAACAGTGCCACTCATTCGTCGACTCCGCCTTGGCTGCATTCCATCATTCTGCTGACAAGCGCGTTTCTTGGCAGCTCTGCTGTCCTTTGCATTCTGTAGGATGCAATGTTGCTTTTGCCTCTGTGAGCATATCTCTAGTAGCATGTAGCTGAAGACCACCCAGCTGCAATGCCTGCAAAAAGACATGCAACAGCGTCTTCACCACCCATCTTGCCTGCACGCACTCGTGAATACTGCAGAACACAAGGCCCACACATATGCAAAATTACGCCTTCATGCCTTATTTGTCCGCTTAACAATTTGGGTACTGTATTAATCGTGCACCAAGTAGATCGTGTTGACATGCATGCATGATGCTCACCTGAGAGCGGGGTTGTACCTATTGTACAGTCTGTTCTGCTACTCTGCTATGCTGAAATTTATCTCATTCTTCTTTATCTCATTGTGAGACTTGGGGTTGCAATGGGCAAAACAAAATGCTCCTTTATGCCCCCTCATATGGAAAGGATCCACTGCATCAGCAAAGAACAATTCATCTCAGTTGCCTTTTTTTCTGCTGCACTACCAATCATCTGCAACAGACCCACTTCAACTTCTGGATGTCCTGGTGTCCATTTTAATGGCATAATAGCATACCTATTTTGATCACGCTATCCGAGAGGAACTCGTCCAGGATGGGAATTCTTATGTCTTTTCCAATCAAGCATCTCTGCACATTGGCAGCCATTCTAACGAGGATGCACATTGAGTCGTAGCCAATAAACACTTTCTTCCCTCCGTCCGCGCGCCCACCAACATTGATGCCAACCTTGTGAAACCACTAAAGAATTGCTACCAGCACCTTAACAAAACAACAAAAGCTCTATAAGTGCGCCAATGTTGTGTGCCATCTGGGAAGCACGCGCTGAGTGCCTAGAGAAATAGGGCAGATCCCAATTGCCATCTCCCTGTGCATGCACGTCATTCACGAAGGCATCAACAAACATTTACATAAACCAGTATGTGCAGCACGGTGGTGACTCACAATTGTGAAGCTCTCCCCTTCAGGTAGCTCAATGGGTGGGAATGGGAATCCACACACACAGAACATATATAATGCGCCACCCGTCCTGTCGCTCCACTTGGTAAAACCCTTGTTGCACTTGGAGAATTCATCATTGTTATCTTGTTGGATGAGCATCTCCTTCACCTCCTCTGTTAAATCAGCAGAGATACCATGGTTGGGAGCGTCAGGACCAAACGCTTCCTTGTCGATCTTCACAACAATTTTATTTCCACATTTCTCCAATCTGTATGGCTCTTTTCCCAAGAATTCTTCGTTCATCTACGAGCACAATACGCTATATATGAAACTGCAGTTGGCACCAACTGTTCGTTTCAACAGCATGCAACTGCCACAAATACTTCTGCACTGGGAGTTACCCCGTTTCAAAAATTAATGCATTTCCTGCAAAGCCTGCATGAGCTTCCTCAATCACCTGGCTTCCACACAGCGCTGTTCAAGCGACTCACCTTCAGTTCAGTAACCAATTCATTAAAAAACACAATCACACTCAACTTGCAGCATGGCCTGTCCACTCTAGTCAACATTGCCGTTGCCCAACTTGTGCACACAACAACTTCACCACATTTTTCTGCTCAGCTCAACCCAGCATGTTGCAGCACAGTTCTCAATACCCTGCTTGCAAGCTGCCCTCTGCGCAATTCGTCATCAGCACATCTACTTATTTCTGTAACGGGCTCCATTCTCCAGAGAGATGACATTCAATGCGAGGCCTGAGGTCCACGAGCAAACCTCATAGAACGATTTGGCTTGCACTTCATTTCGTTCTCTGTGGTAGGCCATCAGCGCGGCTTCATTCAGTTTCTTATGGGGCTCAACAGTCACCTCCTCGCTGCCGGTCCATTTCACGAGGTACTCCCTTTTGTCTGCCTGACGACCATCACATGAATGTCAGTTCCACCATTGTGGCACCTTGCAGTTTTTGTACATTCAGCTGCATTCACTTGCACAGGACCTTCCGCCACATCAATTGACGCTCACCAATCGTGATTTCTCATTGATCCAGTAGTTGAGAATTTTCTCCACCTGCCAGAAGCCACCACCCAACTGCACTCCTTGTTGTTCCTCAGCGGCCCCAGCAATTCTGGAAGACTCCTTCTCCGTCCTTGTGGTGCTCCTCTCATGGGCCAGATGCGTCTCGCTACCGGCTGCCTCCCTGCTCGCCCTCAACGATATCCTCGTCGAATGACGCACGTTCCGTCGAGCCCTGCGCTCTTGAACACTTTTATTGCACGGTGGAACGATGTTGGGAATGGGGCACATATTGGCGACTTTTGCAGGATGACCGTCCTCGCTTCGCAGCCATGCACCACGTTCCCACAGGGTAGTGTGCAGGTCATCTTCGTGTTCTGCTGTTTCACCTTCCCATGTGGGCTCTTCTTCAATGGTGGCAAGCTCAGGTGCATGAATAACATCTTCGCGCGAATCCGCTGGGGGTCCACAGTGCCTTTCTTCGGCTGTTGTTGGTCTTTTGGCCTCCATACATTGCTGGGGGTACACGGGGAATGCAGTTATGGACAACGAAAACGACTGTAAGCTGCTGTGTACATGCACACGGCCATGAATCGCCAGGAAAAGGTCACTGATTTTCGCAGCAACTACTCTCACCTTGCACCTCTTTTTTTTGTCCTTCTGGTATGTGAAGCCAACGCAGTACTTGCTAAGGCTGTCAAGCTTGGCCCCGCTCGGAGCACACAATAGATCTTCCTTGCTCGCTCTGCATTCGTTTGTGCAGCTGCATCTACTGCGGCAAAGAGATGTGGCTCCGTCTATCATGAAGGCACGCCCGCAAGCAATGTGAGCAGTGGAAGATTTACAGTGAAAATGGGCTTCGAATAGTAATCGGCATCTTTTCACTTCAAGCACCCTCTCCAACAGCACGCCGAGTGGCTCTTTCAGATTGACGTTGTGAATGGCGTGCAGAAAGTGGTGCTGCAGCTCTGACATAAGGCTCTCGAAAAGGAACGCCTTCTCGTACATTTTTCTTGTCAAGCAGGGTCGCGGCCTTCCGGTGGAAAAATCCTCAGTGACTCTCTTCCATCTCCATCCTAACAAGCAAACGAGTTTCCACACACGAGTTGGGTAACGGGACCTACAGTACGGTGGACAACACATAATTACGTTGTGAATGTTGTTGAAATTAATGCATGCAGCCGTTTGTGCAATGCCATGGAAAAAATAGTGTTTGCCATACCTTCAGTGTCTGAGGCAAGTGCCTGCTGCATATCGTGCAGCGCCTTTGCAGCTGGCTCAAAGCCAGACTGCAGATGGGTGAAAAGTGCACGATGAATGGGCAGAATGCTGGTATGCACGTACGTGTCTCCTGACACCTGTAGTGTGCACAGCGACTTTCATAAGGTTTCCTGCCATCCAATGCAACATTTTTCTTTCGACGCAATAGCCATGTTCACAAAGGCGCGAGAGGCAATGAAGAACGTGTTTGAGATGCCCTGGCCAGGCAGAAATTGTAGAAAAAAAACAAAAATTGCTTTCGCTTCCGCGTTGGCAACGTCGCGCATTCGCACTCCACTAGAAATAATAGCCATTGTGGAAAAATGCTGATATCTATTGCGTGGTGCCGGTGCACCGTTGGTGGTGGAAGCCGGTGACATGAGAATGGGCATTACCTGGACCCACTGCCTGGCGCAATTGGGAGGGTGAGGAGACACCCAAACCTGCTTGTGTCCGTTCATGGATGATCTGTACCCTTTAATATTGAAAATCAAGTGGCATTTGCAACATTCCCGCACAAAAGCGACTCCCTGTGCACTGGTGATACCCGGCACGTATATCCACGGCGTCCGGCCAGGGGCTCGGTGTAAATTGTGCAGCTCCTGCAATAGATTGCGAGTGTCAACATCGTCATGGACATGTTGCACACGCCAAGCATACAGCAGTCATCGAATTTATTGCACAATCCCTTATTCCTTTCTTATGGCATGGCACAGCAAGGCCAGCACCACATTGTAAAACCTATTGTGACAATTGCTTGCAATGTTGGCCGCAGTTCCTCCAATACATTAGGGACAATGCCAGTACATTAGGCAGTGTGGGATTTCAAAATCATTTATGTGTTCCCTAGGTTCTCAGGCAGTTTTGGGGACTACTGTTGTGAGACCTGAGTTACTTACGTGGTGTGGATGACAAGACAATGCAGAATCCTTTCTGATTGGCACCCATTTCCAATGGGCTTTCAGTGATTTTCAAGGGCATTGGTGTCAGGATTTCGCAGAGCACAGAGTGCTTGCTACTTCCCATTGTCGCCAAAGGCAAACATTTCCTGCATCACATATTGCATGGCAAAAATGCCGTACAGGGCATCTCATTGCCGTCTCCTGATGACACCCAAAATTTGTGGTATCGGAGCAAGGCGCAACTGCTGGCAATTACCACATAACACAATGTCACCAGAAAACGTACTGCGCAATTGAATCTGCAACTCCCATGCAGGCTCCAACAGCACTCACTTGCCATGACGTGCTGTTAGTTTGGCGATGCTGATGGGACAGAAGCAAAGAAGTCACATCGACAACACTGATGTTCATTTGTCAAAAAAAATTATCGGTGTGGGCGTGCCTGGCCACATTTGGGATATGGATACAATGGCGGCGATATACCAAAGGCCATCTTATTTTCCGCCATCCAATCCGCCGCCCGCTGCCGCATGCTGCAGATGTGGCTCCACCCTGCTTTGTCGGCCTCGTAACAATCCACAAGTCGCTTGAATTCCTCTCCCGGCATGATCCTCAGTCGCGATCCTGCTTCGGACAGTTCGGATGCCACATCGCGCATGACAATGTACATGTCCATTTATTTGCATGTCCGCACACCGGCGCCGAGGCGAGTGTGCCTCCATCCACGGAATTCCCTCGTGACCTTGAGGTACGCGGATATGAAGACCACCACATCGTTGGTGGTCATTGCCACATTGTTTGCTTCCGCAAGGAATGCCTGCGTGGTTACACAGCGTCAATCCATGTGACAACACCGCTAAATTGATGCTCCATGACGCCGCGATTGCATCGAGTCCTCCACCTGCATTGTATCCTAGCAGCAGCCGTCCGTGCGATCTGCCTTGCCTCTGCTTGTTCACGTGGCAGGATTGCAGACGTCAATGCAACAAAGCCACACCACGCGCTGGAGTTTTGTACTTTGCTGTTGCCCAGCTAGCCGCATGTGCATGACAACTTCCACAGTTTTCCTCCAAATATTCTTTGTGTCCTCTTCCCGGCACCGATACACAATGGCAATACAACAATCCACATGAGGTCCCATCCCTCGTCAATGGCTGTGCTGTCAACCACCACGCTTGAGCGCCCCGTGTGGAACTCATGCGATTTTGCACCTCTCCACACACCAGCAAGCCACATGCGAATGACAACTTCAGCATCCATGTCCAATGTTCCACATGTTGTATCTTCCTAGTTTTCAGCCACAAGAACTGCAAATCCAAAAATTGAGACAAAATTGCAGCGAACCTCGGCAGGTTTGCTGGCACCGACGTTGCTTTGGGGCCGAACGTCACTGTCTCGGCATGAACTGACATCGTCAACCAGAATCCAAAAATAGCTGTTGAAGATGTCAAGCACACCTTGCAGCCACGTTCCGCCATGCGTGCCACACGTGGTTATATATGGGTGTCTGTTTCTGCGCTGTCCCATGCATGCGCACGACGTCCATCCTGCATTGCAGCTCTGCGCATCCCCTGCGTAGCACACACTCGCCTTCCAACAATGCCAAAGAGGACAGCACCTGCGGGAGAGAGAACTGGGGCTCCCACCCATCCGCTCATTGGCCCAGCACTGCGGAATCCCATGAGCTTTTGATCTTTTGAGGGTGGCGTGTGCGAGTTCTATTATGGGCGGAATGTCGGTCTCCTGATAAGTAATTTGTCTGAAGCGTTTGGAAGCGATTGGCCCGCTGTTGTGCCATACGTGCTGGCAATGGCGTCCATCGCCATTGGCCCCCGCGCTGTGTTCAAGAACCACAAGCAATCCATGATCGCGTCAACAGCACTCCTCTGGGAGCTCGACGTCTGCCCGCCAGGTGGCACCAAAACCGTCCTCATCAACTGCTTCAACAACGTGCTGAGGGCGGTGGAGCTCATCATTGAGGTGAGTGGCGAATTGCATCTGCATTGTGCATGGCATGATGCTGACTGCACAGCGATTAACTGCCCTTCACACAAGGCATGCAGTTGCGAGCACGGGTGCATCAATCGTCTTGTGGCTATCCATGACAATCTCAACTCATGTGCTGAGTTCAATTGCAGGACTTCCAGATCGCAAACTACAACAAATGCCACGATTGCCTGAGGGTCGCGGCAGAGGAGGTGCGTGCATTGTCATGAAAGTGCCACACACACTGGCCATCAAACTCCACACACATTGTCAGCATCACAATGCACTGCATCGTTTGACCCCTCCTCATGGTGCGCTGGACAACAGTTGCAAAAGTTTGCACACTTCTGCATACATCCTTGTGTCTTATGATACAACAACAACAACATGGGAAATGTATTGCATCGGTACCTCAAATCAGGCACAAACACAATGCCCGACCCTGCCATTCCCAGCGATTTACATGATTCAACTCACCCCCTAGTCCACATTCACATGGCAAGGGTGAAGATAGATTTCTTTTTTATGAGGTCTTCGCAACACTCCACAGCACGTGCAATGTGTTGCACAGGCCAAAGTGGAAGAAGATGACAATTCTGTACTTCCCAGCCAACCAGGCACGGAGTTGGGCATTATTACACCTAAAAGAGCGAACTACGGGGGGGAAACCACTGACGATGACTGCCTGACAAAATCGAAGATGAGATCATTGCAATCAAAGCTTGCACAACTGCAGGGAGGGACGTTCAAGCCGTGAACAACAGTGGTGAGTTTGAAGGATTTCGTTACATCAATTAGTTTTATAACATGCTCAGTTGCAACAAACATATGGCTGCAAGACACGCTGTGGGACTGCGCAATGCCTAGCGCCTTTCCAACGATTGTTATTGAACATGGATTTGGAGTTCTTCCGTAGTTCATCTTTCCAAATTGTTACCTGCTCGTATAGGCAGGGCAGTTGCACGGTTGTCGAAGGCATTGCCCACCAACATGTTTGCCTTTAGCGTGCTTGCAGGATTTTGCAATATTTTGCTCCTGCCATGATGTTTTCCATTGCCACTTCAGGATAACCTTCACGCGTTGCATTTGGAATACAAAGACGACGTCCGGACCAGGGACCACACTGTAATAATCATGAGGGATGAGATCAATGGGTGGTTGGAAAACACCATCACGAATGGCGCGTTGGGGGCGGCGGACCGCAGTATGCTGTTGGCGGTGAGTGGGGCGATTTCCTTCCTGCTGGTGGCGTCCGCTGTGGCCACGTGTCCTCAAATCATTTGCCCTCCAACGCCTGTACAGAACTCCGCATTTTCCATCTTTTGTAGCTCAGCGGGTGCGGACCGTTCCCCAAGAAAACGAATTCTCAGCAGGAGAAATGGAAGAAGACGGCTGGGGAGATCGACGTGCCAACAACGTACGTGGCCATTGTAGGGGCCATTCAGCCCCCATACATCATGTCCCTGTTTGGGACCCCCACATGTGCGACAGACGGCATCCTATACAGATTTGGCTTCAATTACTGAGAGGGAGGCTACAAGACATCCCGTAAGTGAGGTTCTCAAGGCATTACACAATTGTGGTCCCTCCCTGGTGGAACACATACTTGATTGCTTGATTAGCATTGCTTTACCTGCTTCTCTGCTGCAATGCGCTGCATGCGGGCAGCATCCACACAGCCAATTTTGTACTAGTTGTCCAGGAAAAATGAATAGTACAAAACGCATAATAACGTGGTACATTTCGCAGCGCTTCCACTTACGTGACAACATGCACTGCACTGAGTAGCTGAACTGCGTGGTCGCCCCATAGTGCACACATGACAAATAGCGCATTGGTGCAATGCATCATATGCACACGCCGCTAGCAGAAGTGCTACTGCAACATTTTGAAAATGCATCCAATTGTGCGAAGGTGACCTCTTGTGGAAGGACGGGGCGCCCGAGTGCCATTTTCATCATTTGACTGCTAACGACTGGGAATCAAAGCTGGAGGACTGGAAGACAATCAAGCACTACTTGGAAAGGGATGCCAGCGAGCTGCCCAAGAGAAAGGAGGAGTATGACAGAGAGCAATTTGCTGTGCAGCACAGTGCAGATGTGCTCGCGAAACTTAGAGCTGGCAAAAGAGGAAGGAGCATATCCCCCTGTCCGTATGACAATGAGGATGAACGCCGACGGAAGTATCTATTGCGTATGGAGATGGACCACATGAGTACGCATGCAGAAGTCACCCTATTGTGCCATTTGCATGGAAGCACTGCATAATGCGTTCGCATTTACAGTAGTGAACTTGCAATTGCAGAACAACACAACAGAAATGGCTGATGTGACGCAAGTTTGGATACTGCATTTGATTATTGCAATGATTTGCATACAGTTTCACAAGAACACATTTTATTCAACCCATAATTCTTTCCTCACTGGGGGGTGATTCCCACTGTCCACCCAACTGCAACATTTGCATGAGCACAGAGGCGCTTGTCACATCCGCATTGCATACATGTTGTTCCTCTTTACTTTGAGCCAAACGCATTGTGATCCTTACAGTTGGAAGATGACGGACTACGGCGGCAATGTGCGATGCAGCTCGATGCCACCGTTGTGGACCTGAACACCTGCATTATTATGTGCCAATTGACGGAGGTATGCAACAAATCCAAGCGACCCATAATGGTCACCAAGTCCAAGTTACTCTTGTCAATAACCAATTGTTGTGTCCAAATACTCGTGAAAATGACAAACCAGCACTGCCACCTGCTCAGCGAGCACCAGGAGAACTTGCTTGCTGACAAGATGACGTACTTCCTAGAACCCGAAGCTTGTGAAAGGGACATGGACGATG
>CAJHUC010002197.1:0-14491 GCA_905146915.1 Ostreobium quekettii
TGAGGAGAATGGCAGAAGCGTCGCAGGCAGGAATGCAAACAAATGGATATGAATTGCCGGGCTGCTTATAAAACACGTCAGTGCGCAACTATCATAGATTTGGTGCTGCACCGGGGGGAGCACATGGTGGGGCACAAGTCTATTAGCAGGAAATATAGAATAACTCAACCGTCGCTAGGATGCCTGGAAGAAAGACTCCTTGAAGACGATTTTTTTCACAGGTTGGGTGGGAGTTCAATGTTATGGACTCTGGCCTCCTAACAGGGAGTGACACGGAGACTTCCTCCGATGGGGATTAGGTTATTTTAACAAAACAACTTGTCTGATTGTGAGGTGAAGTCCAAGTACCGCCTGCCACCGGCGAGGAAGGTGATATTCACTGAACCGTCCATGGCTGTGAGATGCTTTTCTGCCTTTATTTCACACAAGAAAGTGTCCTCAGACCGTCCTTGTAACATCTGAAATCCATCGTCAAATATATGTTGCCTCAGTTATTTACACAATGGACGTGTGCGCCAGGCTCTGTTGGCGGCGATGGTGGTGTTGACCTCGCAGCATTTGTTGCTAAGCGAGGAGTCCCAGACGCACATGATGTTCCTATTGGGAGGGGTGTGTTGAGCTCTTCGGACACTGATTCGCTTGGAGGTGCATCGCCAAGTTCGAGTGTCGTTGTGGTGGAGGATGTGCCACAGCGCAGGGCCAAGAGAAGGCGTCTGACCACCCCCAAACCGCTTACCATGGCTGTTGATGTGCGGACTCCACACAAGCAACAACAAACACTAACTGTAGCAAAGCAGTCCACGCGCATGGTGGCGACCTTGGAGGAAGGGTCGCCGAGGACACGCCGCAAACAACGCCACCACAAAGGGGATCCAGGCCACCAGGAATGGTGTAGAGAGGGGTTCAATATAGATGAGGTGCCAGGGCCCGACAAGAGACCACGTTCCATTACTGCTGTTTGCCGGTTGTGTTTGAGGGGGGGCATTACCAAGACATACAAAGTGTTGTCACACAACCCGAGAAAGAAGTACCCGACCAGTGCCAGTTGGATGGGGCCCTCAAACCATGTGAAAGACAAACATAGCGTTTTCAGTATTGAGGTACTTCAAGACGAATTCAGTAAACCTACGGGCAACCAGCAGATGAAATTGGGTACATCGTTGGAAACCTACCTGGAGACATGGCACCTTAGGACCTCAGAATGGAATAGGGCGGTGACCCACATGGCCAGGTACGTCAGTTTCGCTAATGCACCATACCACCTGGCTGAGATGGTGCCCTTCGTTCATTTCATGTGAGCCTTTATTCCCCGTTGGCCATCTATTAGTAAGCAAACAATTGTGAGGTCGGTGGCAAGACAGGCCAATGACATCAAGCGGGAAATAAGGGAAGAAGTGTCCCAAATCCGAGACGAGTCCAGAGTTGCCATGACAGCGGACATTTGGACAAGCAGGAGCACGGACCCGTATATAACAGTGACATTGCATTGGGTGGACACCGATTGGAGCCTGAAGAAACGCATATTGGGTGAGTTTGGATAGCATATTCTGTGTCCTATGATATTTTCAATATTCGTGGTTGTCAATTGTTTACTGTTTGCATCCATGCCATGATTAATGGCCACTTGTGTGTGCTTTGCCAACCGTGTCATGTGCACTCGCTGCACTAGTACCGGCCTTCACCGGCCGGGAATCGCGTCTCACTAGACATGAATCGTGGATGCTGTGTTGCCATGGCACGATAGCCATCACTACTGGCCTGCCATTGGCCAATACTGTCTGACATGTCATGGATATCAATTCTTTACTATTTGCATGCATGCCGTGATTAATTACCACTCTTGTGTGCTTTGCCAACCGTGTCATGTGCACTCGCTGCACTAGTACCGGCCTTCACTGGCCAGGAATCACGCCTTATTGAACATGAATCGTGGATGCTGTGTTGCCATGGCATGATAGCCATCAGTACTGGCCTGTATCGGCCAGTATAGTATGACATATATCACGTGCAAAAGGTAACCCCCGTCTTTTAAAGCACAGTACGTTGGTGGTGACAGGGACTACCAGCTTCCCTGGGAGCCACACTGCAGACGCGATAAGCCGTGCCTTCCTCAAGATCCGATTGAAGTATGGCCTGCACCCTGTAGTTCCGCGTGACCAAGTAATGACGGAGTCGGAGATGGAAGCGGACCCTGTGCGTGCGTTTCAGGACGAGTCGCCGTGCGATCGTGTGGCTCTCACCACGGACTGCGCCTCCAATATGAGTTCAGCAGCCGAGAAAAAGGAGATTTTTGATTGGAACCCGTGCATTTGCCATCTGTTAAATACCGCAGTCAAGGCCGCTTTCCAAAATGTGAAAGAGTTTCAGCAGCTCGTCGAACCGCTTCGCGAATTGGCAAGTCATTTTCACAAATCGCCCGTTGCTTGGAAGGTTTTCCGCCGCGTGCAAAGGAAGATGCTAAAGGAGGAAGTGGCCGGCGATGTATCATCAGATGATGAGGAGGAGGATTACTCAGGTGTAAGGGAAGACGATGATGTTGTTGAGTTGCCCGATGATCCTGATGCAGATCTGACGGTTCCTGACAATGAAATGGAGCAGGCTTGTCCAAAGCGAATATTGCGTCTGGGGACTTGGTGCCCGACGAGGTGGAACAGCATGTATTTTTTGATTAAGAGGGCGGTTTTGTTGGAGAGAAGCATCCGCGAGTATACAGCAAACGCGAGAATTCCTAGGATCATTATACCAGCAGCTGGGTGGTGCATTTTCAAACAAGTGCTGCCAGTCCTGGAGTCCATAAGGGAGTTGTCTGAGCGATGTGAGGGGGACGAGTATATTACCATATCGGATGTCCTCTATAATGTTTTGAAGTTGTTGTACGACCGGCTGTATGTCAGTGACACCGATGCACATGCAAAACCTGTGTTGCTTGAATTCACCTCTGAGTTCACAAGAAAACTGTGTGCGGATTGTGATAATGTGAACCTAATATACAACTGGGCACTAGCGGCGGCTGTGGATGGAAGGAGGAATACATTGCACTGGATGAGGAGGATCTGGAACAATGCTGACGATTGGCCAAATTTGGTGGAAGAATATGACACCCTGGCAAAGTTCCAAGCGATGTTGAAGAAAGAGATGACGGCATTGGTGAGTTCAGTTCTGATTTGTGGCCTTTGCCTTTGTAAATGTGTGCATCCAACTGTGGATAGTTTTGGCCGGTACCAAGTGTCCTTTGTGCCTTTGCATGCACGACTGTGCCTGTTGTGTATTTCGCCTTAAACGGCCGTCTCCTGGGATCACTTGGCTGCATGGGGTGCCTACTTTTATATCTTGCTTGTGTGACTAACAGCGTGCATATGACTTCTGCAGTTGAGGCACATGGTGAAGGCGCCCGAAGTCCATTCCTCGGGCTCATCATCCGAAGAGGATGCAGCACAGGCTGTGCAGCAGAGTTGGCTAGACGCGGCATCACCCCCACCTAAGGGACCACTATGTTTCCGACGATCAAGACGGAGAAGACGGGCCCCATGCTCCCCACTGCACATGGACCCAGTGGAGGCCGAAGTCGAAAGGTGGTTTGATTTGAAATGGACACCACATGTGAATATCAAAAAAAATGGAGTGCTGGGGATTGGTGGGGCGAGAATCACACCAGCTTCCCCTTGGTGGCCAGGCTTGCACGTCGAATATTAGCAACACAGGTGAGTGGGTGAGTACAACTGGCTGTGCATATATACCAAAGTGCCCTTATGTGAAATATGGAGTTGAAAGGAAGGAAAGTACTGAATATCTTTGGTTGTGTTGCAGGTTTCCAACGCCAGCAGTGAATGCTCATTTTCCAAGTTTGGTTTTATTGTGATGCCAACTAGCTATGCATATATGCCACAGAGCCCTTATGAAGTTCACATGCTGAGAAGTACTGAGTATTTTTGGTTGTGTTGCAGGCCTCCAGCGCCAGTAGTGAACGCTCCTTTTCCAAGGTTGGTCTAATTGTGACGGCCAAGCGCATGGTTCTCAAGCCCGAGAACGTGGATCATTTGAGCTTGCTAGGATGGCAGATGGCAAAGAGTGGATGGTCGCAGCAGAAGCTAGTGCATCGACGCAAGAAGGGGGGGAGGGAGGGAAGGGAGGAAGGGAGGGAAGGGAGGGAAGGGAGGGAAGGGAGGGAAGGGAGGGAAGGGAGGGAAGGGAGGGAAGGGAGGGAAGGGAGGGAAGGCAGAGGGAAGGGAGGGAAGGCAGGGAAGGGAGGGAAGGGAGGGAAGGGGGGGAAGTAGTGACTTTGGATTCCAAAGTTTGGATCACCACCGGTGACCACCCTCGTTGCCCCGGCGTGGAAACTGTGGAGTACCGCCGCAGCGAGGGTGCGGTACCATAGAGATAGAAGATAAGATATCATGACTTGTAATATTCCGTTGTCCTGTGTTGATGTGCACACCTTGAACACACTATGTTGAGTGGTGGATGAACTTTGGGTATCATATAGATAGAAGAAAATTTTATTCAAGAAATGCGTCCCAACAACTACTGCAATTGGTGGATAGACTTTACAGTCGCTGCCCTGGCGTGGAAACTTCTGGAGTACCGCCGCAGCGAGGGTGCGATAGGCAGAGATGGAAGATAACAAATCACAACTCGTACTATTCGTTGCCCATTTTTATGTATGTTGAACTGTTGAACTTTGACGTACTATGTTGGAATGGTGGATGAACCTAGGGTATCATATAGATAGAAGAGAATTTCTGTGAGAAATATGTCCAATCGCTAACTGCAATTGGTGGATAGGCTTTACACTCGCTGCCCTGGCGTGGAAACTGTGGAGTGCCGCCGCAGCAACCCATCGTAATTCGAGTTGCTGCAAAATGGAAACCCCTTGGCAACTTCGCCTCGACCTTGCCGTGGCTGGAAAGCCAGTACCTATGGGTAATAACAAACCAAAATTAATAATCAATGGATATTTTGTTGCGGACCGGACGCCGCACACGTCATCCATTAATTTAACGGCAAATAACAGTGAAGAAAAAGTGAGAGCCGGATTCTGCGGACGGCAGTATGGCAAATAGCGAACCGGATATTACCGGACGAATATCACACTCAGTTTTATGGACCGGACTTAACGGACCGGACGGCACCCGAGTGTGGCCACCTCTAGTTCCAAGGTGGCATAGGATGTGGGAATGGGCGCCTGAGATATGTAGGTCATGGTGCGCAGGTCATGGCACGCATCTTGCTCCTCCCGGGCGCCCTTTCCCATCAACCCCAGGGAGCCATTCCAAGGCGGCACAAGCAATGGTAGTGGGCGCCCGGGAGGGGAGGCTCATGGATGGCGTGCAGCTCACATCCCCTAGGTGCCCATTCACACCACCTTGGGGCCCCATTTCAAGCCAGCATGCGCAGACAAAATGGGTGCCTATGGTGCACCAATCAAGGCGTGTAGCTCGTGCATTGGGGGCGCTTGTTCCCACACATCACTCGCCGTTCCTGTGCTCGCATGCACCCATTCTCGCCACCCATGGAGGCGGTTCCAGGTTGTTGTGGGAGGTGGCAATGGGCGCCCGTGCGGTGCCATTCTGTTGGCACCTATTGTGCACTGCAGGCATCCGCTCACGCCACTAGCAGAGGCCGTTCTAAGCTAGCACAGGCAGTGGAAATGGGTGCCTATGCGGGGGTGAATTAGGGGCACCTCTAACGTCTCATAGGCATCCATTCCCACCACTAGCGGACACTTTTTTAAGCCATCGCAAGAGCCCAGAATGGGCGCCCATGACGCGCAAATCCCTTGGCGCCCTGGGGCTCCTGGGTGCCCAATCATGTTGTTGCTAGGCTCTGTTTAAATGCAGGGCAGGCGACATGATTGGGTGCCAGCAAGGTGCTGATCATGCGGTGCATCTTGCGCCTTGTGAGTATCCATTTATACCACTAGCACAACCATTCTAGGCGATTGTGGGTGTCACAAATGGGCGCCTACAAAGCGCCCATCTTCCCATGCCTCTTGCGCCTCAAGTGCACCCATTCATGCAACCGGCGGGTGCCATTCCATGCCACTGTGGGAGGTGGGAATGGGCTTCCGTAAGGAGGTGAATCAGGGGGCACCTGTCCCGCCTCGTGGGCATCCATTGCTACCACTAGTGGACGCCATTCTAGGTCGCCGTGGGAGCCGGGAATGGCCACCACCGGCAATCCTGTTTTAAGGTAGAGCGGGGGGCATCAATGAGTGCCGGCAAGGCACCGATCATGGAGCGAACCTAGCCCCTTGCGGGTATCTACTTGCGCCATTGGCACAATTCATTCTAGGCAATTGCGAGTGGTGCATATGGGCCCCAACAAGGCATCCATCTTCCCATGCCTCTTGCACCTTGTGGGCACCGACCATTCGCATAAATCCCCGGGGCATTCCAGGCGACCATAGGAGGTGGAATTGGGCACCCATCATCCACCAATCTGGCAGCTTGTCTAGCATTGCATGATCGCTCATTCACATTGCCTGCTGTGGCCATTCCAAGCCACATTGGGCAGCACAAATGGGTTGCCATGAGGCGCTTTTCTGGGCACGCCTCCCACGCCTCGTGGGTGGCCACTTGGGCCACTGCATTCTAGGCCCCCACGGGCGGCGTGATTGGCCGCCCACGTGGCGCCAATCCAAGGAGGCCTTTCGCGCCCCTGGGACTGGCAGCCACGCTGCAGGGGCGATGTACTCCGGGAGCATTGATGCCTCGTAGCTTATTGCTCCCACTAACACCCGCTAGGCAGATGTGACTAGTGGTATTGGGTGCCCGGGAGGCGTGATGCTCCTGCACCTAGAGGCCCTTCTCACCACCCGCCCGTGCCGCACACACAGGCCCGAGTGCACGCCTACTTGCCGGCCTGACGCGGTACCCTCGGGTCACGCTCCCTGGCTCCTCCAGACAATGCTCCACTGATCTATTGTACTTCATGTGAGCATGTGGGCACAAAGTGACAAAGAGCTAACTATGCACCACGCGGAGCGTGGAGTTACGAGGGCGGGAATAAGGCTTCAAGGATTGTTTGTTTTTGCACCGGCAAATAATATATGCGCATTGCCTCACAACCCAAACCATGTGATGATATCGTTCATCAAGTTAATCAGAGGATGCCACGTGCACAGTGTATGCGCATGTCCGGCCTTGTATTATGATATAGAAATAGACCAGGGTGGTCCTGCCCAGGACCTTGTAAGGTTCTAGATACCCGGCGAGGCAAGTCGGCGGTTTAAAAGAGGGCAGGCGCCCCATTCAGTGAAGGTTCTTGTATCAATATTTGTGTGACATGTTGTACATCTCTGAGGATATCGATCCCGGGGGAGGGACGAGTTGGTACGCTATATGGGTATTTGTAAGGGGGACTCATGCTATGTTGTACATTATGAACTGGTTGAGAGCATTGTATAGTAGGAAAATCAACTTGGGAGAAAAGCACAATGCATTGTACAATATAAGCCTTTGAGGGAGTATTGTATATTAGAGAAACAAAGGGCAGTGGTTCTTAGGGCCCAAACTGGGCGGTTAGATGGGACAAAGGCCGGCAGGTCTTGGTGGACCAGCGGGTCGGTGAACGGAAGAACAAAGGACAAACAAGTTTGAATTGAGCCTGGCGGGTACACCAGAAATAGGATGCCTCACCCTATTTATGGCATAACCCTTAGGATGCCCTGGGAGGCGGGTATAAATATAGACACACCCAACTTGTTTGTAATCGAAGTTGTGCCTCAATTCCGACTTGACCGGTCCCCGAGTCGAATGGGGAGATCGAGCTATTTGCCACCTAGCCAAAAGGGGGCCGAGCCTTTTACAATATTAAAGACCCATCAAAGCATAATAGATTATTAAATTCCAATATAAAGAATTGCAACTTATTGGAAACCGTCACTTTTCACTTTTCAGTCTAGGGTGACTGGCTTCCCTAAATTATGTATGCAGTCTAAATCCATATAAAGTACTTGATATAGACAATATAATATGGATATGGATTTGGCATTTCAAATGAAAAGATAATATTCTAAATGCACCATAATAATAGTGGTCAAACTTATATGTATTGTTTGGCTTGGTGATTGCAATATAATTTTGCTTTTCTACTAAGCCGCTTTTGTCCCCGACCCGTGCAGTCCTGAGTGTGCACCCCACGGTGGCACCCCCCTCGGGTCCCTCACGGGGTGACGCAACATATAGTTTCAGAGCGGGGCCCTTGTTGGGCCCCTCCTCATCCGACCCCAACTGAAGGAAACCGGCGAGGGTGGTGAGAGGTGGGCAAGGAATGCTGGTGGAAAGGCATCACTGCCCAAGAAGTAACCGGGCCAGCGATTGGCCATCCGGGATGATCGAAGCCAGCAGAGGCGGTGGTGTGTGTGGCCCTTTGTGTGTCGGGACTAGGCCATAGTAATTGTGTGTCGTGGCTTGGAGCGCTGGTGTGCCACTGGCCGTGTGACGGCCGTGCTGTGTGACTAGTGTGACTGGTGGAACGGGTGCCAAGGAATATATGCGGCGCACCAGTGGAGAATTGCACCAGGCAGAATAGGACTGCTATTGAGCGTGGAGGACAGCGCCACCACTGGAAGGCTAGAGGTGGATGGTGCAATAGAGTTGCATACCAACGAGACCATTGGAGCTTGACCAAACGACTTTTACGGTCGTTTCCGCAATTTTGGTGTCCTTTGCTATAGGTGCTGCCGGATTGTGCCTGGATCGAATGTGCTAGAGAGTTGTGGCAAACCGAGGAGAAAGTTTCTCATTTTATGTTAAGCTTTAACGTGCGTGGCTGGAGGCTGACAATGTGGCCAACAGAGGTGAGTGCAATGGCACCGTGCTGCAAAGTAGGCGCCATGGAAATGGCCCACCATTGGACCTCAGTTGCCAGAGGTGCAAAGGAGGGAGACGCCAGCCTTTGAGCTGGCCATTGAGCATGGAGAAAGGCGCCAAAAAGGATGAGGCCAGGGCCATGCTGCAGCGCCCACTAGAATCAGGTGAACCCGGTGGCCTTGGGGAGCATGCACCAAGACGGCGGGCCCGGAAATGGCCCGCTATTGGATCGCTAGTGCCAGAGACACTGGCACCACAAAGGCCAGAGGAGGCTGGCCCGTCGGGCCAGCCATTGCGTCTGGAGGAAGCACACATGATGCAGCGCACTGGGAAGTGGATGGAGTGCACGGAAAAGGGAGGTACGCAGTGGTGCCGTGGACCCAACGATGCCCATGGCCACCGCCCATGGAGGGCCAGCGATCCCACCGAATCAAGGCCGGAATGGCCATGGGGATCGAGGTGGGTGGCGCACCTTGCATCTGAGAGGAAATGGGTATTGCGCTGGCTTGCGACCGGCACATCCCGTGCGACCGGCACATCCCGTGCCATGGAAACTGAGCTATGGATAATGCAAGGACGAATTGCACCTGGCGGGATCTGACCCCGCGTCCCTTGAACAAGGGTAGAGCGAGTCACCCACTAATACAAAGCCATAGGCAATGTATAGTGGTGAGCACCCTATTTAAGCCCTTGGAGTGACTTGGCCGCTCTCTCATTCTCTCCTCGTTGTATCAATGGAGACCGAATCTAGGCATCATTTTGCAGGCCCCAGCCATGCATCGATATTGCTGAGCGGCACGGTGAATCTAGCACGGCAGGCGGCCCCAGGCCAGTGAGCGGGGCGCCTTCGGCCCGCGTTTGCTCGGGAGTACAATGCCGTGGCACGCGGGGGAGCACCGTGGTTGGCGGCGGGTGTGGAGAGTGACACCTGGTAAGTTGGAGTTGCTGGGAGGTGTGGGGGAGCTAGGAGAAGCTGGGTGAGTCAACCAAACCGCCCCGTCACATGACAATCCCACACCCGGAGGGGCACCATGTGAAAATCTTGGACAGAGAAAACCCCCAATACATTACCTGACTGGGAGAGGGATGCAACCCCCTGGCCAGGAGCCGCAACCTGGTGGATAGCACCCGCACCTTGGAGGGGTGCAATAGGAGGCCAACCCAGGGTGCATTAAATACTGAACACCAAAGAGGAAAAAGGAGGACCTCAACGAGGAGAAAAAAGAGGAAAAATGAAGACTAATTGACCTCTTTAATTGTCTCCAATTCCATCGTCAACTTCTAAGGAATGGCTCTGGGGGACACTCAGAACCTATCCTATGAACAACAATTCTGCCAATGCCTTGGAGTAGTTGTGGAGGACCCTTAGGCCTCCCAATAGGTGGACCGCAAGTCAACACATCCAAGAGCAGCAGTGGAGCTTTACTACAGGCAAGGTTGTCAGTAGCCTTCAGGCACCGGCAACCGGTGGAGCGGCCTTAGGGCACTAACTAAAAAGAAAAGACAACATGAGCAATGTGGGATGAATATAGGAGTTGGCCAGTAGTGAGCGGTGGGGAATGTTAGAGGATAAGAATGAGGGGGCATAACAGGGGTACAAGTTTGGGCAGCCAAAGAGTGAAACGTTGTTCAGACTTAGGAGACTCAATGATTGGGAGTTATTTGTAGTTTATGCTATGTGAAGGTAAAAGAGAGACAAACATATTATTAATGTACATTCTAGTCTAGGAATGGTTTTAGGCAACCAAGGAAAAGGGTACATTGTGCTTGGGAGTTTTACAATATTTGATCGCATTTTTGTTGTTGGGCACTGGGGTAGTTGGTAGAATGTGGTTGTCATTGGCGTTGTCTATATTATTTATACAAAAAGGCACGAACTCCTATTTAAGCAAAAGTTTTCAGTATTGGTGTATTTAGTTGTTGGCGATTGTGGGTGTCTCTGAGGAGTAATAAATGGGCCAATACCTATCTATGCTGGGATGGGTGGTAGAGAAGGAGGTCTAGGCAAAATGGAGGGTATTCACGTATGGTGTGCCAAATCTATTCGGCTTAGACTATAGGTCGTTGCCATACTGAATAGGGCACTGAAAAGCCTAGGTTGGTGTCAAAGACCTTGCCCAATTGTCTTAGATTTCTCCATAGGGTTATTTGGCTCTATAACTGGTTAGTGCGCACCAGCGCCTCTTGAGTGAGGTAGAGCTTAGGCATGAGGTTTGCCTAATGGATTGCAACATTGCTATATATTGGCGGTCTTTAGCTTTACTGATCATCCATCTTGGATGTGAGATGGGGCCCAGACTTTAGGTGAGTTTGCCTCTCCGAGTCCTTTTATAGGGTTGCGTTAACATATTTTGCTCTGGGCTCTTGTCGTAGTTGGAAGGGTCCTTAAGCATTGTGCTACCCTAGGGTGGTGCAGAGCTCTTGCCCATTCTAGAAATCCGTCAGAGTGGAGCTGCCATTGTTTGATGGGGTATCTCAACATTGTGCAGATTTGAGACAGTTGCAGCGGGAAAACACTAATTGTTGATATGGTGTAAGTGGTATAGGAAGCTTGCATTGGGAAGAGGTCCAGAGTGACTATTCTAGTCTCATGAGTCTTTGCACATGGACTTGTGAGCCTTGGATATTGTTGTTTTCATTGCTCAATTTTGAGACCCTATTCTTGTAGTGCAATTTATTGTAGATATGGTTGCTTGATTCCTTGTGGGGGCAGTGGTTTGGCATTGGCACTTTTATTACTCACTTCTTTTCCATGTCTGGTACCAATGAGGCAATATGCCAATGACCAATTGTATCCAAATTTGAGGATGAAATCTTGTGATGGAGGGAAGTGGTGATACGAACAATATAATGTGGATATGGTTTTGGCATTTCAGATGCCAAGATAATACTTTAAGTGTACCATAATAATGGTGGCTGAACTTATACGTATTGCTTGGTTTGGTGATTGCAATATAATTTCGCTTTCCTGCCAAGCTGCCTCTGCCCGTGACCCATGCGGTCTTGGGCATGCGCCCCATGGTGGCACCCCCCTCAGGTGCCTCGCGGGGTGGCGCAACAATACTAATACATATAAATGTATATATTATACCGTCTTGTAACATGTGGTGTACATCACAAGGGGTACTATATTTCTCTAGTAATTGAGCTCTTGGGAGGTTAAAATACAATGAGCATTACAAATCTGGATCAAGAGCCTTGTACATTACATGCATAGCACTTCTGGATGGGTAACCCGGCCTAGTGGCTGGTGATAGACATGATGGGGTATGATATAGTGATTGTAGTTTGTGGGAGTGAAGAAGCAATCATTATGTAGTTGTCTTGGCAAATGCATCAGAAGTGTGGTGTTATGGGTACATAAAAGTCTCATGGGAGTTGCACATATATATGGCAATGGTGCATATAGGATCTTAATGGTATTGTAATACAATCTCAAGTGATAGTAGATTTTATTATAAACTCATAGGTTCTTGAACTGCCTCTATCGGGTTAGCGGTAGAGGAGTTATTTATATATATTTATAAATAGTTATAGTACTCAAGAACCCCTTGCCGGAACCATATTGGGGGATCATCCCATCATGAGATACTATCGCTGGGTTTAGACTCTGTATTGTTATGTGATCCGGGTGGTGGCCACCCCCCCTCAAAGGTTGACCACTCGCTGCCAGATTCTGACTCACTTCTCTCACCTACTTGTACCCCACGGATGCACTTGCAAGCCACACAACGCACCCACAATATGCACAGCCGCCTTGTGCCTAGCCATCTATAGGCCTGGGCCCATATTGTGAACCTGAGGAGCGAGCGCCCCGACAAAGGCCGCTGGTCATCCGTTGAAGGAGGCCCATCCGGGCCGCATCGGGCACCTTAGCGGGTGCATTGCCCGCATTAAACCAAAACGCTATAATGGGTGGTCCAGCATGAGTCATGCAAGAAGGTGCTCACCTTAGCATTAACTTGTATCACATTATGAGTTGGAAACAATTTACTAGACCAAGAGTTTGGTATTTTAATTATATGCTTTAATCGATTCCCATCCTGAGTCCCAGCTAATTGTTTGCCCTTCTGTCCATCTACTTTGTATCTCTCAAACATTCCCTTCTTCTCTTGAGCGACAATAACATATTTATATATCATGATATCACCCCCTTACAACCGGTGTAGTGTACAAAGACAAAATTATATCTCCTCTATCCAGAATTAAATAAAACAATTTGTTGAGTGACCACATTTTTATCATGTACATTTTATTTTTCCTTCAAAATTAGACCAGCGTATCTTTGTATATTTAGTCAATGTTTTCAAAAATTTTTCAACAGAAAATAAGATTCAAATGTATGGTAGTATTTTGAATCCAAACGACTTAGCACCCGAATTTGAACATTCGCAGTCAGTCCCCCACTCCACCAAAACCTAGTGTACCGGACCCAAAAATGCCCAGCGCACGAGTGATGCCTTTTCCAATAGTCTTCAGAATTAGCAGAAGGGGGGAGTTGCATCGGCGCCAGGGCTCTAGTCTAAAGATTGGCAGTCTTTGCAATACACGATCGACAGAATTGGCACTTATATCTATGTAATGCCATCAATGGATGCTCGAGAACCCCCCGATCTTCCATGGTAGAACATTGACATGCCTAGGATCCCCCACTACCTAGAGGTCTCCTGGTGGTTAAAGACTATACGAAGGATATTTGCATGCAACATAAGCTATGTGTTCAACACAGATCTCTGATTAAGTGCCTTCTTGATGCAAGCAACCCCTCTTTCCAAATAGGCTTCAACCCTACCAAACATAATAATAATAATAAAGGATTTGGATACTCTATCAGAAACCCCACATGTTGCTATGGTGGCATTCTTGTATTTTGCAATCGCATGGGCACAGAGGTGGGCCGTCCAGGAACGGGGACGGACTAGGAACGGGGATGGGGATGGGAACAAGGACGGACCGGAGTCTGTCCCTGTCCTTGGGCGGCAGGCCCAGGAACGGCCAAGGACGGATCCGTCCCTAGGCTGGAACGGACTGGGACGGATCTGGAACGGTGTGCAACTATCCCAATTCTGTTACAAAGCAGTACGGCCCACCTAGGAATCCATTCCTGTATTGCCCAAGGCCTGTCCAGAGTCCGTTCCAGGCCGTTCCGAAGGCCGTCCCAGGCTGTCCTAGAACCCGTTCTGGAGGCCGTTCCACAATACATACCAACATCAAATTCATGTGTGGACCAATAAGAATGCAGCGATGAGATTTGACACGTGGGCCATAAACGTAATACCCCTGCCCCCTGCAGCACAGTTTGCACCTGTTGCAATGGGTGGCAAGACCAAGCAGATGCAGCGGCGGCGGCATGTGAAGGCCGGGGAGTCACGGCCCCCAGCCCGACGTCACCAATGCGGCCCCCCACAGCCTGCGGCAGGGGATGCCCGGGGCCAGACAGAGGGGCGCCCGGAAAGCCGGTCCCCCACTAGAGGTGGCCACACTCGGGTGCCGTCCGGTCCATTAAGTCCGGTCCGTAAAACTGAGTGTGATATTCGTCCGGTAATATCCGGTTCACTATTTGCCATACTGCCATCCGCAGAATCCGGCTCTCACTTTTTCTTCACCGTTATTTGCCATTAAATTAACGGATAACATGTGCGGCGTCCGGTTCGCAACAAAATATCCGTTGATTAATA
>CAJHUC010002198.1:0-15024 GCA_905146915.1 Ostreobium quekettii
CAAGGAATGGCGCGACTGACCTGTACGTTCATGAGGACAGTAGCTGTGCAGCTCATGAAAGCCCACTCGTAGACAAACGGCGAGACGGTATCGCTCCAGTAGCCGACCTTGTGACCTGGAGGCGATGGCCACCACTGAGATCATGCGTTCACAATGCCTTTGCCGCCAGGTCAGCTCAGCTCCCACCCCCCACCACCCCACCACCCCACCCCTCCACCCAGGAACGCCCACCAGCCCACACACTACCTGTCATGATGGGTGCATTCACCCGCTCCCACCCAAGCACCCACAGCAAACAAAAAAGAAGGGGACAGATGATTTGCTCTCCTTTCCGCAGGTGGTACATCGCTGACAATAAAATTCTGCAGTTCAACGACGTTGAAGCACAGTTCGGAACCGTGCCATATGGTCATTCCTGTGCCAGCGCCTGTTGTGCGCAAATCTGACTCATAAGTTGTATTTCTTCAGGGAAGGGCGTTGTGGTAGGATGAGAACACTGTGGGGTTGCGAACGCCTTTGTGAAATGGCCTCTAACACGACACAATAGTATGCACATGAAACTAACTTGTGCCTCTTCTGCCTCTAAGTTTAACTTTTGCGTCAATCTACACCTGTGAATTGCACTTTGTCCACAAGATCGACGTTTGAGGCTACAGGTGCAGAACGAATGGACGGCCCCCATACCGCCGCCTGAATCCCGCTAACCTTTCATCGGCAGTAGTCCGAGGCAGCACGTCCGTTCCCAGTCGTTGCGCATATATGCCAAAACTCCAGCAAACGACAAATACAATACTGGGGCCGCCAGAAGGAAGTTGGGCACCTGCACAACGCAGGTGATAAGCACCAGGTATCACCTCTATCCCCACTACCCTCAAAGAACTAGACCAGCAGCATGCTGTCCCAGAATGGCAACAGCTACTGTCAGTTTGGACACACAATCGAGGATTTGTCGAGCAGAAGGGTGTGGCACATTCAATCAGATGGTGCAGCCACGGCGCCCACGACAGAAGCACAGACAGGGCCTGGACAACGCATTTCATCATCAAGACGATGGAAACATGGGCTTTCTGATCGAACTCAAACTTTTTGTTATTGTTATTGTTATTGTTATTGCTATTGTTATTGTCAACACCGAGACAGTAGTTCATTCCAGAACCCCAGCCCGTGTTGGCTACCTGCCTGCACTTGTCTACCTGTTTAGTTTGGAAGTACTTGAATGGTCCAACATCCCAGTAATGCTCCTGAACGAATCCGTAAAGGTAAGGGACGCGCCCACCGCACCAAGGTCTCGTCGTGGCGTGTGGTGGCGAACAGAATTGCTGGTATCCATACCGCTGGAAGGCCACAAAAGGAGCCGCGACCACCACGGAGGCCAACGCACCCTTCACCGATGCGAGCACTTTCTGACTCTGCATGTGACGGCCCAACGCGCTCAATGCCATAAATAACAACTCAGTCATATCACCTCAGCTCATTAAGATGCACATCGGCACAGGTTACTGCAGACACACGATTTCCAGCAGTGCTGTTCAATCCGTCCTCTTCTTCTCATTGCGACAGTTTTGCTGCATAAATTAAATACATTCATACATCACATGTTCGGCAATTGAGCAACGTTGCGCACAAGTGAAAATTCCGTTGAACACACACATGCATACCAGGGGGTCGCACACACGCTGCATTCAGAGGGATCCACAACTTCGGGTGATTATTAGTCAGGTTGAACGCAACGACGCCACCATTGAAAGTAAACAATCGAAATGGTGATGACTCTAAGCGAATATCAATTTAACCTCTCTAACATCCGAAATAGCGCTGAGCTCACAAAAGACCTTGACCATAGTGAAGCGCGTGAATAACAGCTCAGCGCTGCTGCCGTTTCGGATACTTCCCAACGAGAACTCCAGCACTACTCGCACAGAGGTGCACTGGCGTCACTGCCAGCCTCTACGACGGCAGCCCTGACAGCACAGGACGAAATGGATTTGTTTTCACCTAGGACGGAACGCGCCTGCAGCATTTTGTACTTGGCTTTCACCCAGCCAAGAACAGGCCCGTTTGCTGGCACGGCGTCAACATGAATGTGCCATCCATATTCAACTGCACAAAGCGATCCGTTGGGCCATTCACAAAGCATCTCAGTCGTCATTCGCTTTGCCAATAATCATCATTCACACCGCCATTAAACAAGCAATCGACCATTGCAGTCACCACCATCTCAAATACCGTTAGCATTTGGGCACACATGTCCGCCTTCATGCTGACCAACGCACCCAGCTCTTGATAAAGCAATCACGCAATTAGACGGGCGCCAAGCAAATCGCATCAAGGTATTCAAATTCAATGTCGGCACTCCCCCACATGGCCATCTTCTGCATAGTGGTAAAGGACACATGCCGCAAAGAGGGGTAATACATTGTCGTTGCCATTCATGCGGCGACCGTTTCGCACTGCAAGACTATTGCAGAATGCACATGGTCCAATACCAGGATTTTGTACACCAGCACCGGCAAACGAAATCAATTCATTCCACACAAATGCCACTTACTGGGCAGGCAATTTGAAAGCTCTCACCATGGACGTTTCACTGCCAATCGCAATTTTCAAAGTCCTGTGCACTACGAATCCGGCGTGCAACAGTCCTGCGGGCATAAAGCACAAATTTCCATCTGGGGAAAGACATCAAAGCACTGCAAACTCCGCAAGGCAAATTTGATGCCTGTTGCTCTCAGCAAATAGTGACGAATCGATGGCCAACGGCCCAGTGATCTGAAAATTTCACATGGACGTATGAACACTGTGCGACATGTGGCATTAACTCGTTGCGGGTCCACGCAAAGGCAGCACATTTTTTTAGCAGCTGTCCTTCTGCTGAATATGCATTCCATTCGCATTCTCAAGCCCAATTGCTGTAGTTAAGCGATGGCAGGCTCACTTAAAAATGCACATATTCTTGAAGGTTACGCCATCCTTATTACCCTCAGCCACAGGCCAGTTTCCTATTGAGGGAGTACCAATCATGCTGAATTGATGAAAATGTGCATTTGTAGTGCACAGTTTGCACTGCTGATTCACTGTTGATGTGGTTTGCACTGCAAACCGCGTCAAAATGGACCAAATCTTGCATTTCACGATGGGGATTTAAGTAATAGTAGCAATAGGGGTGATTCAACCACAACAAAACACATCAATATCAATCTATATCGGCCCTTGCTGGTGTTGTTTCCATCATCAATATCAACGAGCCCATGATATAGCAACACCAAGTCACACAATAAACTGTTTCCTTGCATATTCTGACTAAATGCAGAGTGACGAGAGTGTGTGCTGTGCAAAATGAACATCCCTTTATATGCATCAAGATTTTGCAACCTTGGCTGTCGTCAACAAGTGGTGGCAACAAGAGTCCAATGGACATGACCCAGCGTCATCGATAGTGCAAATCTCTTTGGCACGATGGGCTCACACTTGCCATTAGATCGAATTGCAGAGCCAAAAGAGAAGGCCAGTGTAGCTAGCCACAGGGAGTCACACACAAACAGCCAGTACAGCCCTGCCATTGTGGCCAGCGAAAACAGGCTCTCTGTGTACACGGCAGATGCGAACACAGACGATGGTGGCAGGCAGTACAGAAGGAGGGCCGTGGCACACAGCCTTGGCACTTCCACGATGGCCTTGCTCAGCCTGGCAGTGGCATGCACAGGAGTGGAGTGCGCTTGAATTGGGCAGTTGCTCAGAATCATCTCTCCACAGAAAGTAACAATGGGAAGGCCACACGAGGCAATGATGCAAATTCTCATGCAGTCATGAAACATTGAAAATCAGCATTGGGTTGTCTGCGAGATGCAAGCAGTGCAGTTTCAACTGGCATGCGTGCAGTCATGAACAGGAAATTCCAATTGGGTTTGTCTCCTATTATGCTCCTCTAACCCAGCACTGCTAGTATATGTTTCTGCTCAACAAAATATGACAAGTTCTTAGATACACCCTATTCATATTTCTCCTCTGCAGTCACCTAGCTGTCTCCCCGATGAAGATATCAGAATTCGCGGCTGATCAGTGATATTTTCGGAAACATGACACTCTCAGATTTTTACTCTTCCGGAAAATTGTGCAAAGGCCCTGTCATAATAAAATGATCCAAGAGTGAATGCATTCGTGGACCTTGCATGAACACAACAAAGTTCTAGAAAGCTATAACATCATACTCACTATGCGATCCTTCAGAAAATTCTCACAAAAGGGTGAGGGACGTTGCACACATCCACCCAATTTGCACCCTGTGATGCTGAACAGCACACGTGGCAGCACATGGTTTGGTTTTGCTCCGCAAACAACACAACAGCGCTATTAGCCCAATTCTCCTTACTTGTAGAAGAGCACAGCTGACAGCGCAAAGCTGGTGTTGCTGATCACCAACCCTGCCAGTGCATGCGAGGCATGTATGTCCAGCCGGGTCCCAAATGCCCTAGCCACTGCAAAAGAGGAGAAGAACTTCCATTGAAAGGGTTCATATTGGCTGTCAATGGAATGGATCACACAGTACCAGAGGCAAATCATGTGTTCCCTCCCATCCACACGCCATTGAGGATCAGAAGGCCATGTACACAGTTCTTGTAGTGCGTTGCAACTGGCTGCGGGTTTGCGTGCCACTCACATGTCAACTGTGCAAATGTGTGCTCTGATGTTGTGGGGCTTGAGTTTCTCTGTCAAGCATTGCAAGGACAGTGCAGGCCGCTGAGAGCTTAATGCTAACTGGCGATCTGCGTTCAGTGTAGACATGTGACGTGACCACTGTGTTGTATTCCATGTTGGCTTTGTGCTTTAATGATACAGTCATTCATTCATGTTGCCGGCCAGAGCCTGTACAGTCCTGCTGCTTGAAAGGTTGCTGCTCACACATCCTCATAGATCGCATTTTGGCAAAGTGTGACAACCAGTGCATTTGCAACTATTCCGCCTTGCAGAGTTTCAACAGGACACTGCTCACATTGAGAAACACCTGTGCTCATATTACATCGATTTAGTGCTCACGCTCCTGAGGGCACTACACCTTGAACAGTCAGCAAGCTGTCATGACCAGCTGTGTTCCCTGGCAGTCCACGTGCACTGGTCCTTCACATCCACAGGTACTCACCTTGGGTAACCAGCTTGAGGATGCCTGCCCTAGACCAAAACACGACAACTGCTTTGCCACAAGAGCCCCGACGCCAGGATCAAAAGAAGCAGCATCGGACAGGCTACGGTTGCTTGTGTCTAACTTTCATGGGACCGACAGTATTCCTAACGAGCAGGGTGCCCTGTCAGAACTCAACATCAGAAGGGAAATATGCTCCAGTGGGTGCGATTTGAGTCGGAGGTGGGTGGCCCCAGAAGGGACCATTGCTGCTGTTCAGTATGGGCTGTGCCTTACTCGCTTCGCAGCATATGCCCGTTGGCCAAACTTTTACCTCTGGCCAAAGCATCCGACATTTGCCACGCTTCAAAACGATGATTCAACAGCTATGGGACACGTGCAGCCCAATGGAACGGCAGCAATGGTACAACGCACGTTATAACTTGCACATATTTTGATCCAGAAGGCCTCTCGTGAAGCGCTCAATGAGCCCCTGTGCTTCGCAAGGACGACTCTCCAGCTGGTTTGGTGGCCAACCAATCGTCGACTGCAAAACGGACTGTTGGACATTCCAGCGCACCTGGGTAGCCGGGAAAGAACGCGTGGCACTGCTCGTACTCGTAACCGCACCGGGCGATGCGCACAAAGTACAAGGAGTCCCAGACGACCATCCTTCCCAGGGCGGCTTCGATCGCCGACAGAGATGGGGCGTCGCCATCCACCTCCCCTGAATTGCAGGGCCCGTGGTCCGCGAGCTCGCTGGAGGTGTCATAGTCCGGCAGGAGGCCGTCCAGAAGCGAGCTGAGGCACAAGACGGCCAAGCGGCAGCACAGGGCGACGGCGAAAACCCTGCGCCCCTCCGAGGCCGCCCGAAACATGCCCGCCGAGAGCACTCCCAGCTGCGAGGGCGGTGGTGGCCAGCTCGCCTTTTTCACAGGCGAATGACGAATGAGAGCGGACTAATGACGACCGAGCGCTGGGCCGTGACGACTCGAATCGGGCAATCGGCGTGGAAGCCGTAGGGCTGTATGCGAGGTCGTGAGGACATGGTGCGATGATGATGATGAAGTTCCATTAAGTGCGTGTCAGCCACCGAGAGCTATGTCGCCAACCCGCCGCACAAGAACAGTATGTCCATCTTTTGTCCCAGTGTCCGCCTCACCCACGTACCAACTATCCGCCTCTACATCGAGGCATACAAATCATCCAAAACAAAACCTACTCCTCTGCATCTCACCCACAGCCACCCCGCTCGCCTCACCACCTCCAACGTACACCCCATCATCACAGAAGCTTGAACCCATTCACAACCACAGTGAGGACATGGCAGACAGAGAGACATAGGCACACAGAGGACATAGGCATACGGTAAATACGGTATTTGGGCCGGCCCTGAAGTGGATGCTTTCGGCCAGCAACACGGTTGGGTGGAGCCCCAGCTGGCTGCCTGATGGCTGGGTCCATAATACGTACCTAGCTTAGTACCTAGCTAAGTACCTAGTATAAGTGCGTCGTGCACGCAGGTTGGGGCCAAATGAATACAGTTCATGGCCGCCAATTGTCTTTTCCACAAAGAAGTGGCAGACCGGCTGCACACCAGTACACCGAGCTCATGCAGCAGTTGGTACGATTTCGCGCAGCGAAACCTTCCAGCCCGCAGGCACTCTGGATGGAGGATTGTCCAGTACCTATCATTACACGATACTATGGTCATGAAGGGATCGCGAAGGTCATAAGGGGAAAGCCATGAAATTTAAAAACAGCCCAAACCCGAAAACAACCTTCATGATTTCATGTCCGGAAATGAAGGGTATTGGACATTTGCGTCTGGATGTTGTTGCCATGTCTGTGTGCCATGCTCGGGTGAGCGAGCGCGGCTGAGCAATGTCCAAGACAGGGGTCCCCTGGCATGCTAATGCACACGAGAAAGGGACGATTCCCTGCGCATAGCTCAGAATGCCGCAGTTTGGAGACGCGCGGCAAGGCTGGCAGCAATTGGATGTGCGACACCGCCCACGTTTGCCCCAATATTGAGAACTTCTGACTGTGGATCGCGACAGTGGCCTCTGTCTGTACTCAAATCAACAATGTTACATTCGTTCGATGCGATGGCATGGATTTCAACATGCAAGAATTGGATGAGCACCTGGTCCGCCGTGGCATCTTTGCACGAAGGACGCGACGCAGCACCAGACCCAGGGTCGCCCCCCGCAAAGAGATCTGTTTCGCTGTGCACGGAAAAAGCAGCCATATTGAGGCAAAAACAGCCAATCATGAGCTCTGGCCCCTTCCAATGCGCGGCCCGGGAGTCGCATACCGAGGGTTGCCATTGGACCTCACAGAATAGTTAGGGTGTCACGGTGTTTCCCATCCTCACACCACCATCAATCTCGGTAACCATCGCTGTACTTCTGCTTCCCTGCAAGCTCCATAACCCGCTGATCTTCCTTGTACCTGCAGACGTTAAACAGCAAGCCACTGTCACAGCGACACGACTGATCAGCTCAGAGGTCCAGCGCCTTCGCCCTCGGCGCCTTCGTATGGCTCCTCTGCATGAGCGTGGATGGCGATGCACATGATGGTGTGAGGATTCCTCTTGGCAATAAATCAGCAATCAGATTACGTCCTTATGGTAAAACATTGCCTCATCGGTACAAAATACGGTGGGAGAATATGTGTGCACCGGTAAACTTCAACATACTGACATTCAACGCAATCACGACAGCGTCCCCAATGCTCCCCACGTGTTCTCACGTGTCGGCCAAGTCTTACCACGTGGTGAGCGATGTCGGTCGAAATCGACCATATCCGCAGTGGCAAGCAGAGCAGCCCACTGAGGCGACAGTCGACGTAAGTTTGCGGCAGATATTTCCATTCACAGAGATCATCAAATCTCGCCCCAAGATACTCTTGCTCTATCACATGCTCTATCACATGCTGTTGCACAAACAGAACATATGGCACGGCCTAGCTCTTGAGCCTTACTTGTCCAGCACACTGCTCGAATCTCCAGGTGCCAACTCGTCGTCCTCCACAGGCTCGACCAGCCAGCACTCCACGTCCTTCACGCCGAAGGTCTGCGCAGATGCGAGGCATGGGCTCGAGAACGTCGCCGACGGCCGGCTCATACCGCCGTCGAATGTGCTGTCGATGAACAGCCCGAAATGGCCGACCTGTAAAGGCGTCGCGCGAAAGCAGCACTGAGCACAGTGGCACGTCCTTGCATGTCAAGCCGGCGTTGCGAACTTAGCACTAGGGTCTTCGGTGAGGGCACGGCATTGTGAAGTGACCATTCTAAAGGCCCCTCCGTGGATCAACCAAGGACGAGCTCTGCCACATGGTTTCAAGTATCAGAAGAACTGAAAAGCCATTCTCTATAACCCTATTGGTTGCAGCAACAGACGCAAGTGGTGCCAGATTTCAACTAAGAAAATCGTAGGTAGTAGTAGATACCCCAATACTTCTAGTAAGTAGTAGTAGGTACCACATTCCAAAATTGATTTGAGATATCCCTTCCGAAGCCCATTCGCAATTCATTCCGTATGTAGGACAGAGATCTTTGGAACACTATAAGAACTGCTGACCACGATGACTTATGGCAGCTGCCGATCACTGCAATCTTGTACATTCAACTAAGAAAGTCGTAGGTAGTAGTAGATACCCCAATACTTCTAGTAAGTAGTAGTAGGTACCACATTCCAAAAATGATTGAGATATTCCTTCTGAAGCTCATTCGCAATTCATTCCGTATATAGGACAGAGATCTTTGGAACATTGTAAGAACTGCTGAACACGATGACATATGGCAGTTGCCGATCACTGCAATCTTACACAGCTGTAGCCCCAAAGATGCCTGCACATGGGTGTGTCAAATATACTGTATGGAGCGAAAAACAGCCTTGCACCGAAGTGGATTGCCCCATGACAACGGAAACGTCCATTGCACAGCAACGTCTAGGTGCAGCACATAGCTGCACTTCAAATCCTTGTACAACTAGATCCATGGGCTGATACTCAGGAGTACTATTTCTTCATCAGATAAATTGTTATGGATTCTTATGGATTTGCATTTCTGCTGAGATGACTCAACATCAGCATGGAAATTATGACTACAGGTGTGATGGTGCACAGTCTTCGCCCCCTTGACATGTACCTCAGTCACACCCTCCTGCGTGGGAGCAGTGGATTTCTACCAAGACATCAGAAACAGCCATGCACCTGGCCTCCGAATCCGACGCCATTGGGCAGCTGGCTGAAGCCCTGGCCACACCACTGGAAATGGTCGTTCGAGCCGCTGGCTTTGTACATCGAGTAGTGTGGGTCCAATGTGAAGAGGAACGATGAGTAGTCGCCATAGAATGATCCCTGCTTCTTCCAAGGCAGCGGCGCAAAGCCGCCAAAACAGTGGCCTTCTGAGTCCCTGACAATCATCAGGGTCGCACCGCGTCCCTTCACTTTACCCATGAATGTGTTGAAACTCTTCCCATGAACGCTGCTGTGGAAGAGGAGGTGCCACTTCAGGCACTGCTGCGATGGCAGACCTGTGCACACACACATGCACACAGTCAAATGTGGGTGACGATGAACTTCAAAAGCACAAATAACGACAAGGGACATCTGCGAGGAAGGGGCAAAACTCGCCCATGTACGTTTATTGCATTACTGTTACACCACATTACCAAAGCCAAGAATGCATCGTAAACAGCATGGAATCGCTGCAAGATGGATAAGCATGAACCACAACAACAGGAACGTGCAACAAGGCAGTCCATGTGGTGAATCTGGGTGATGTGCAGAGTGAGGATCGAACTAACAGTGCCTGCATTGTATCAGGATTGCATTGTCATGGCCTTTGTGGTAAAGTTATCCAAGAAATTCAAGAGTACATGCATTCAAACCCATCTTCATCATTGCTCACCCCCGCACAGGAGCCAAAGCCAGCTGTGTTTGAGAAGGAGCTCCTTGCCAGTCCATTGGTCATCCATTTCCAGCCTGGGGGTATGGATGGACAGTGTTGGTGATTGGCCGGGCCATCTTTGGAGGAGGGAGCACAGCACAAGGCTGACAGAAGGAACCTGACTGGCGAAACAGCCATAATCAATCAGGTGCAGGGCAGAAGCCAAGAGTTGTACGTGCTGTCATGAGCACTGGAACCATTAAGTGTACCCAAGTGACACTTTCATCTGATGCGATGCAAGGAAAACAGACGTCTAACCACAATCTCTGCAGCATGTGAAATCAACGTTTTGCAAACAGCATGCCCTTGTGGTCAAAGAATGCCAGACTTCCAACTTCAACTGGCTGTGGCACAAATCTTGCAGTTGCATCTCAGAGCAAACGAGTTCAAGTTGAAATGTAGTTTGTTGGGTGGAAAAAGGGGTCTCTCAAAGTGTGTTGTATGTGGCCATGTGCCAATGGTTCTGTGCCCCAAACCTGACACAGCTTCATGTTCCCATCACCACAGTGTGGAATGGCAGTGCAGTTTTATATTCTGGCAAACTGTATCAAATGGACTGAAAGGCTCACCTTCTTCGACCACATTTCGAAGGTCCCTTGGTCCAGGGAGCCAGTGCTGTCTGGGTCACCACTTCTACACATCTTGGTAGCCCCCAGGGCCACCCGCCCTGCAACATCATCTGTCTCGCTCTGGCCACACAGACATGGAACGGTTCAGAAACAGCAAATGAATTCCCAAAGGCCTCACCCAGACCCTTGAATTGATTTCTTGTTGCAGGTGGACTGCATGCGCTCCAACTTGTATCTGATGTTGTAGAAGACACAGTGCTGTGCTGCTTCTTCTTGCACACCTTGCATATCCATAATCTCAATCTGTGCAATGGGACCACATTGAAGCATCTGTGAGACGAAATCCCATCATCGAGCTATTGCTGGAACCTTCTTGTGAAAATCATCCCAAAACCTGCAGTTTAAACAACAGCACCAGCCCCGGACAGCAACACATTGCCACTCTGTACCGTTGACACCCATGCCAGCAGTACAACAACTGTCGCAGCCGATCCTTCTGACGTGTTGCTCTAGCCTTGCCTGCACCAAAATCCTCCTTCCTCTCACATCAACACCAATCCGTACCGCATCCCCAATTATTCCACAAACATTCGCAAGAGAAAGAAACAAAATTTGTTTCCTTTCTGTCGCGAATGTCGCGTTTCAACACACGAATGCCGGCACCATCCCCCCGTGCCGCGCCTGGCCCCCGCACGTTGCAGCACGGAAGACTCATGCCCATATTTGCTCAGGAGGGGGCGCCCTTTGCACGACCCGTTTCTCTCTCCCTCTCTTTGCAACGGCTAGTGGGGTGTATAGCACTGACGGTGACACGCACATCTTCGTCGTAACACTACGCGTATGAAATCCTCTTCTCCCTTTGCAACAAATCTTACCTCCCCGCCGACCACCGCCGCGCACGCCCTGACTCCAGCCTCCAGCTCCGTCCGCCCCACCCGCCCGTCCCCGTCCGCGTCCAGCACGCCGAACGCGAACCCGGCCCTCTCCGCATCCGACCCCCTCTCGCACCGTCGCAGCGCCACGACGAAATCCTCGAAAGCGATTTCGCCCCTGCGCGACCGATCCACTGCGCGGCACAGCGAATCGGCAATGTCACCCCAGAGGGCGTCCGTCATGTGCAGCAGGGCCTTGAACCCGGCGAAGGGCAGAATCGGGTTGTCCTTCGTGCCCGAGGCGCCGGTCTGTGTCTTGAACGCCGCTTTCATTCGCAGCAGGTCATCCTTGGGGATAGAGCGCTCCGCGGCGACCACGTCGGGGGCCCTGGCCTCCTGCGATCCCCACAGCCACGACCACGGCTTCATGCCGGCGGAGCCGACCTTGGATCTCGAATCCCGGCGGTGGGCGCGATGGCCGCGAAAACTCTGGTGGAGCGCACGGGCCCTGCAGGCGAGTTGTGCTGTCGGGTTGGGGCGCAACAGTTTTGCAGTCCTCCAGGCGAAATAGTTCGCGCGTCGGGTTGTTAAGGCCCACGAGCCGAGCACCAGAGTCCAGTGCATGCAACGAGCCAAGGTTGACGAAGGCAGGCAAGGTCGAGGGGTACTGGCTCCCGACTAGGGACCGTAGGCTCGAGTATACGGCAACGGTCTACAGCTGGGCAAGGGGACGACAGGAATTCTGCCCCTCATGGCGGGTCCGTTCATCAGCGTCCTTGATTCAGTTCCCATTGTCTCATAACCTCTTAGTGCGTGCAACTATTAATAATACTCGACCAGTTCTGGTTACAACAGTGTGATGGTTCATGTCGTCATTGGGCAGGGCGATGAGCTGCCCCACGGGGTCTTGCTGAGATGCCCTTCTATTCAGAGCGCTTTGGCATTGCGGTTGAGGTCGCACTAACTCCTGGAAGTGCCAAAATTATGATCGGATGCTGCATTGCGGCCAGCTCACCACGCTTTCCTTCTACTCATTTCGTTGGCTAGAGTTCTCGCAGCGCACCCAGATGTTGTATCACGTGCCCCAATAGTGGAATGTCTCGACATAGAGTACCGCAGCTAAGTTCTGCAGTGTAGCAGAGTTCTCTGTGAGACCAACGTTATATCCCAAGATTGCAGTGCTGATATCTGTTGCTGTACGATATACTATCTCTGTTCCAAAAGTCGTGTCGCATCTGTAATTTGCACGAATAGAGGTTAAAATGTACGAGTCAGAAAAATTGACCAAAGCAGCTTTCATGTGTCATATCAAGAGCTATCCAAAGAGCCCCTTGATATGGCAAATGGTGCTGCCGTTCTTGCGACACTACCGTATTACATTGAGTGCAGCTGAAACGCGATTTTGCATTTTGTAGGGACCAAGGACAGGGCATAGCGAGCTTGTCTGGCCCTTCAGAAGAGGTGGATCGACTTTCGCTGTCTCCAAGCGAGCGGCACGCTTGGTTGGTTTGGTTTGCGCTAAGGATACGGCTCGATTCCAAACAATGAGCAAGGATCAGAGTTTAGTACAGAATTTGAGGTGTCAACAAGAACCGGGTAAAGGTTGTGGCCAATGCCCAGAGGCACCTCCATCTGCGAAAGAATATCTATCTGGCATACTTTCCAATGTCAAGAAGGTCATACACACCAAAAACAGGGCTTAGGTTGAGACACAAACGGACAAATGTTTAAAACGGTAATTTGGAAAACAGTAGTTAGCATACTTGAAGAAACAGTGAGCGCAAGGGACTGTAGTATTGGTATCAAGATTTTTGAAAGGGTGTAGTAGTGCCTATTTATTGTCTGCAACAAAGTCTTGCATGGATTTTGGGGAAACGGGTTGGGAAATTCGGGAATAAGGCCAATGCAATAATGTGCGGAATAGAAGACCTAGATGGAACTGGATAGGGTACTTTTGACCAGCCTACGAATATCGTGTTTTATGCCGATGAATAACCGAGACCCAGGCCAGTAACCAAGGCTCATATCAACCCAAAGTTTTGGGTTTAAACCGACCAAGCAACCCGGAAATGGTGATGGAGTGACTGATTGAGTTGATCTTGCAAAGTTATAGCAAGAATTACAGATGCAACACGACTTTTGGAACAGAGGTAGTATGTTGCTTTGCCTTACTTTTCTGTCGAATATAGTAGTGTGACCTTTTTATTCAATTCCGTTATTGCAAGTAATGTCAATTGCTCAGTCAATAGTAGCCAACTGGATTTACTGGTCATTTTTCCCCTATTACTTACACCTGCAGCTTCCTGCAAGTAAAACAGAGATAGACCTGCACTGGAATAGCAACGAATTAATTAATCAACCAGTCAGTCAACTAATCAGTGAATCAATCAACCAAGCAGTCAAACAATACGCAAACAAATCAGTACATCGATACAACAATGCATCTATACACACCAGTGAACATGTGCTGCCCGTGCACGACCTTCCATGCAACGTCGAAGAGACTCCGTCCACGTTCCTTTACTGCCGCCCCTCGGGTGCGACGAACACCTTCCGAGTCTATCGTGCGCGCGTTTCCAGACCACCAAACACTCCCACCTTGGCCCCCTGCCAGCCCTTTGCCTTTGTCGCCATCGACAGACCATCCCAGTCTGTCTTGTGCCTGGAACCCGTGAACAATCCCGCCTCCCCGAACGCAACCATATATGGCCCAGGAGCCTTTGAACCGCCTTGAGACGCCTCTCGGCAGCACGTGTGGACGCTGCTTATGTGCGCCAACCGGCTGCGACTCCCCAGGAACTGACGAGAGCGTCACCCTCCTTGCGTGCTCCCGCAGTTGCCGGCGTCCGCCCTTGCGCACCGCAGCTCCGCAGGTGCGCACATCACAACCCGCCGGCGATGCACAGCACGACCCGCCTCGACGAAAAAGGCGGACACCAACTTCCGCTGTCAGCTTTGACTACCGCTTCCCGCCAATCGGAGCGCCCTGCCACGGTTTTCTTCACGGTGGGTGGCACGGAGGGTGGCGTGAGCCACTGCCTCAGTGTTCCATTCACGGTGGGGTGTGCGTGCGCGCAATGGTGAAGCGCCACACAAGATCCCGCCCAAGCGCCCTGGTTAGGCTATCCGCTGAGGACAGGTCGTGGGGCAGATCCGTCTTTTTGTGTGTGGCTGGTCCCCAGAGGACGGGCATTGCCGTTAGAGGCCGCGAGGTCGTGTTCAGGGTCGTGCGTCGCGCACTCAGAAGTGAAAATCTTGCAGTGACGACCTCGTCAGCGTTGACAATGTGATAGCGCTAGGGTTCAACTGAACTTCATATGGAAGAATATAATGAGATTCGGTGTCCAGTGTGTACACTATGGAGCATGGGGCGTGATTGGACACTAGGTGGAAGATTTGTATGGATTTGGAGGGTCCAAAGGGGCAGTACGGTAATGTGACTTCGAGTGCTGGAAAGCTGTGATGCGGATAACAAGAGGGAATATTCTACGGCACATTCTATGTTTTGTG
>CAJHUC010002199.1:0-23686 GCA_905146915.1 Ostreobium quekettii
AGCCGAGCGGTGGATCCAGCGGCCCCCCAGGACCAGAGAACGCCGCCAAGCCCGAGGCGGGTGGGGCCACAGTCAAGGCCGCCACAGAACCCGCCAAGGTGGTGGGGATTGCATGCAAAGGGCCGGAGAGCGAGCCCCCTTTAGCCAGCGAGAAGATGGGCACCGGGGCGGAAGGGGTGGTGGCCGCGATCGGCCCAGAGCTCGGCAAGGGGGGAAGGCGGCTGGAGGGGCCTACCCCCGCCAACATGTGGCGGAGATGCTCCTCCAAAAAGGGGAGGATTTGGCTCGCCAAGGCGCGAGCATCAGGCAGTTCAGAGGGCCCCAAAACAGCGGGGCAATAAGGGCGGTCCGGGCTGCGAGACAAGGCGTCGGGCGCCCCAACGATCGGGCGCACCGGCGGGGGCGTACTCGCCCTAGGAGGAATGGAGGTGGGGGGCAGCTCCCCCCCACCGATTCGAAAATGGTGCCCCCCTCGGCCGAATAGGCCTGGAGGGGCGTGGCGATCGGCTGCGTGGAGACCACGCCGCCCGGCTGCACCGCAGAAACGGCCGGCAGTGGCCGATCGTCCCCGTCGCCGCCGATGTGCGGGTTGGAAGTCGCATCCTCGGACATGGCGATGGGGTGGCCGAAAAATGGCCGGGATTCGGCGATGCCGGCGATCGGAGGGAGGCGGAGCGGCCCTGCAATCGAGAAAGGGGGGCCGCACCGCGAGGGTGGGGTGGGGCTGAAAAAGTCGCCGGGTTCGCGGGAACCCGGCTCCGAAACCAGATGTTGTGCGGCAGCGCGCAACAGGGGGTGAGAGAAGCCTGCCGGTACGGGCGCTCGAAGGCCATTAAGCCGGGACCCAGCACCGGACCCCAAGTACTACGTACTTGGGGCCACACCCGAGCGCCGGTACCTGGGGGTACCCCAGGTACCGGTGGCCACCGCCCTAGTTCCGGTATAGCGACTCTAACCCCTACACTATCGTAACCGTAGCCCTCTTGGGCCGGTTATCGTAGGGGGTTGTCGATACCCCCGGGTACCGGTTAGTGCGGTACAGTCTTGGAATCTGGTTTGGGGTTCTTTTCCCCTCTGGGCACCATTGCGCACTCCAAGCAATTGAGCAGCTGAGCGGTCACTACCAGAATCAACTAGTTCCATTTGAATTTGTATCCACACCCACTTGTCTCCCTGCACGATATTCACCTCATAGGTGAGTCACCTAGTCTGCCGTGTCTATAGTAAATTGCCAGTGCTATACACAACCCCATCTAGTCTTAAAGGTCCCATGGGCCTACCCTTTTTATAGACCACCGTGTTGACCAACACGACTCCCCCCTTTCACATTGCACCTTCCCATCTATTGCACTGAGAGACTTCCCCGTGCTACCGCCCCTATTATACAAGGCCAACACTTAATAAATATTTATGATATTCTATCATACAATGGTTTTTTGGAGTGTTCATAATGTACAACGTGCCGCGCTCCTCCCCATGCTTGGTGTTCTATTATATAATGCCTCTTGTTGGCTCATATAATACACTGAGGTGTGAGTTCCCGCTCACAACTATCCTTGCCTGCACAGCGGAAGCATGCGACCCACCCCCAAGCGGCTCCAAAACCAAATGATACAAGAATATTAGTGGTATAGGGTGCCTACCCTCTTTAAGCCGTGGACCCAACTCGCCGGGCACCTAGGTCATTACAAGGACCTAGGCAAGACCACCCTGGCCTACTCCCATATCATATAGTAGTATATAATCTAATTTGGGTATTGTTACCGTATCTTGGCTAGGGCATCCCCCACACCTAGAGACCATTAATAGGGCATCCCCCACATCAGGCCTATGTGCATAACAACACGTCCTCCAATTCCATCACCAATCAAACAAGAGTGGCCCAGGGGGATATTTTGGCTCCCTGGCCTATAGGCAACGGTTTTGCAAGTGCTATGGCATAGTTGTGGAAGATCTTTAGGTATCCCAACTGGTGGACAGCAACATCACCATAACTTTAGAGTGACTATGAAATGCACCCAAGCTTTCTGGTCTGTGGACAATGAGTCAACGTAACTAGTAGTGATGGTGGAGCTTCACTATAGGTGAGGTTGTCGCTCATCTTTGGGCACCAATATAAGGGTTAGTCCTGGAACATTGTATATTATAAGCTATTTAGGAATATTGTATAGTAGGGGACACTCGTTGGTGGGAAAAGCACCGCACGTTGTATAATAGGGGTCCTCACGGGAGTATTGCATATTAGAGAACCAGAGCTAGCATTTAAGAGAGAATAGAGCTTATTAAAAATGGCAACTTGGGTGTTTCTTGAATACCAAGAACAAAGGAGAAGTACCAGAGAGGAACTACCGTGTTGGTCAGCATGGTAGGAGTGGGTCTCGGGGACCAATGGGTTGGCGGGACGGAAGGACAAGGGACAGGAAATTCGAATTACAAACCTGGCGGGTATGCCAAAATTAAGGTGACTCACCCTATTCTGGCATGACCCTTAGGATGCTTTGGGAAGGCAGGTATAAGTACAGAAACACCGAACTAATTTGTAATAAAAGTTGTTGCCCAGTTTTGACTCGACCGGTCCCCAACTCGAATGGAGAGAATGGGCCATTTCCCGACTGGCCACAAAGGGATTCCGCCCATTACAACCAAGGACCGGCGAAGTAGCCTTCGGGCACTGACCACAATAGAGTAACAACATAAGCAATATGAGGAACCACAGAGAAATACATATTGGAATATAGGGCGAGCGAGAATAGGAGAGATTTGGATGAGGGGCATAGCAAGGGAACAATATAGTAAATAATTAGCAAGTTTCAGAGCTATACTATGAGGGGGCAGGCTTCCTAGTCAGCAGGTGAAGTTGATGCAACAACAATATATATAGCCCATAGAAAGCATGAATGCATAAGAGAAAACCATTTTTAATTAGGGAAAAGGAAAAGGAATTCTTTCAACTTGCATTAGCTAGTAATATATTCAAACAACTATATATTACCATCTGCACATTTATATTTATTACACATAATTGTACACTGATTTACATAATAAATGTGTGTGGAGCACACTCTGTAACATCTCTCTCTCTCTTTGGGTTTCGTGCTCCCTTGCACATAGGCCCCACATAGTCCTTGCTAGGACCTTCATCAAAGACCAGGTTACACCATTTGTGTTGGGGCTTAGCCCCAATATGACTCAATCATTGCTCATTGTATGATTGAGGTAACGATCCTCCCCATGTTATTTTATGCTTCTCCCACATGGTCATCCATTATTCACTTCCCTTCAAAATTAAAACTCATACGCAACGTCCTTCGACAAGCCACAATTGCCATGATGGGCTTTTATCGGACGACTTCACATGAAGCCACCCAATTTATCATTGTTTTTATACCCTTTGATTTGTATATTAGATAGTACATTATGGAGTTCTTTCTACCTTCGTCATATGGTGTATGAGCATGATCTCCTTGACCTGATTCCCTGTGACAGAAGTCAACCATACTATGGGTCCAGTTGATATACTTTGTCTCAAGTTCTAAGCCCTCTCCCCTCATCTACCCCTCCACATCCTTTGTCATGTAAAGAAGCAAACATTGTGGTATACTAATCCAACATTCGATGACCATTTTTCCTCCTTCTTTTTTAGATCAAGAAATTGCATTGGATCACATACCCCATGCATGCTCTACTTCTACACCAGATGATTTATGGATCTTTACAAATGGGTCATTGAGCAATGGTATAAAGCTTTATGTAGATTATCGTTGCTCATCTGAAATCTTTTTACAAGGCACAAACTCTATTGGTCATCCTGTTGTTGTTCAATTCACAGGGCATCATTCCAGTACTCATGTAGAATTAATTGCCCTTTTCTTGGCATATCATCACGCCCCGCATACTGGCACACTCAAATGGTGTATGATTGCCTGTGACTGTATGTCTACTCTATAGGATATCCAGTGTCGACAAGGTGGCAAGGAACTGGCGGTCATTACCTGGTACGCTTTGTTGAATTTACACACTCAGATACTGATTGTAGGTTTGCAGTGGATCCAAGGTCACATTGATATCACTGAGCATGACCAGGCAAATACCGTTGCTAGGAATGTGGCTAATAACCATGATATGTTTAAGGTCCTCCTTTTTCTCTATTCCTACAAGATTATCAGAACCTTCATCATATGCAACTATGCCTCCCGTTTGGAGGCATTGTGGGATACCTCTCTGCATGGCCGTTATTTATAGCATGTTATGCCTTGGTTCCCTTGATCATTGAGATGGACTAAGGATCTTTCCCATAATGACGTATCTAAAGTGGCTCAATTTTAGACGAGCTACTACCCTACAAACCAATATTTACACTGGTTCCATATTATTGATGGCTTGTAGTGCACATGGTGTTACTCTCCTATAGATATCCGATATCACAGACTTTTCCATTGTCCCTGCTTTGCACTTCTGTGGCGGCACCTGGCCAGAGAGATCTGTGACTTGACATATGGATAGTATAATTGGAGTTGGGCTTACCTTTCATGCTCGGGATGCCCCTTCTTGGCTTATTTTCTGAGGGCTTTTTGAAGGACCATTGCCCATTGATTGTTTGATCCTTTTGATTGAGAGAGGCTTTTGTTTGTTGAGACTGGGAAAGTTTGATACTGGAAGTCTGATATCGTGTAGAGGTGGCCACTCAAAGGTGCCATCCGGTCCATTAAGTCCGGTTCGTTAATTTTTATCAGCTGTCCGTTAAATTTCGTTGAAGAAAAAGGGAGAAAAATTCAGAAAAATCCAAAAAAATCCAAAAAAATCTAAAAAAATCCAAAAAAATCCAAAAAAATTTTAAAAAAACCCAAAAAATCACAACAACTGCGGCTAGTTGAAAATCTAGTATGCATAGGTTGAAATAAAATACAAACATACTCTCTAATATCGAATTCCATAAACTATAAGTATGACTAAAACCCAAAAATCCCCAAAAAATCCAAAAATCCGTTAATTTTTGGTTAATTTTTGTCTTTTTTCGTTATTTTCCGTTAATTAACGGAAAATTAACGGAAATTAACCTCTGTCCGCTATTAACGGATCCGGGTGGCCACCTCTAATATCGTGGCCCCATCGGCAGCCACTGGTTTCCGGAGGTGTTGGGGTCGCCTTGCCCTGCAGCTCGGCTATTGGAGGTCAGCTGGCCCTCTCCACCTTGGACAATGGGTGTATCCGGGGCAGTCATTCTTGTGGTCGTGCGGTGGGCCCAATGCTTGATGAGGATCAATCCCCGGGGCCTGCTGTCCGCGAGAGGCGGCGGCGCAGCGCGGCAGTGGTTCGTTGGTTTGCGGGAGGCCAGAATGTGGGCTAGAATGGTGTTATATGGATTCACTGCATGTGCGCGCACTTATCGCATATGTGATGCCCAAATCGTGGGTCCATTGCCATCACATCATGACAAGACAACACATGTGCACATCCAGGCATATTGTCATTGTCCCCAATTTACCCACGACCAACCCTATTTCTCTCTCAGCTTAAGTACTAGCCCTCTTCTATCAACAACCCTAAGTACAACAACTTTGCAGGGTCATAACTCTATTAATTCTGAAAGGATTTGGGCGTTTCAAAAGCCTAGAAACATCAAGAGCTTTTAAATGCCCATGAGAGGGTCGATTTATAGAGATTACTAATTTTTGCTTTAAAAATTTGTTCGCAACACCGCATAATGACCACCATTTCACTGGGTGGATCACTTATGCATTATGGTGTGCGGCTTGTATGCATTTTAAGTATATTGTTTATATGCAAGTCATTCTGAATTTAGAATAGGAAAAAAAATGTGTTTCAGAATTCACAGAATTGTTTCTCATGTGATGGGACTTTTGTGAGCATCAATTTGAATGTTGTGGGAGATGCCATCTGATTCAGAGATAAGTGTTATATTGAGGTCGCGCTCACAACTGAAATGTTTCTACATTACCATTGAGTGTATGGGCATCTTTAATATATATGTTATAGAGTGGGTTGTATTGTGGCGATGAGTGGGTATCTGTGAAGCGCAGTGCAATATGGCTGGTTGGTGATGGATGATGGTCCTTGTCATGTGAAAAGGAAAGTTCTGTGGGTGCATGAAAATTCGAACTGTTCGGTTGCGGGGGTTGTTGCCACCGTCGGCAAGGCTCCTCGTTGTGGGAAGGGTGAACAAATATGTAACCCCCGGGCGTTTCGTGTGTGGTGTGGCCCTGTGTCTGGCCGTGCACCAACCCGTTGAAGCATCGGCAATCGTAGATTTGCGCTTCCCGTGTGCACTCCAAATGGGGCCGTTTGATTTGCATCAACGGCTTTTCCTTCAAGAAGAGCAGACGCGCGAGCACTGTGCAGTGGAAATGGAGGCTTTGCAATGTGGCGGAATGGCAGGTAACGGCACTGTGCGCCATGAGTTCGGGGCACCGCGGGAATGGCCATTCTGCGAGGAATGAGCGGCGTGCGATGCCGCAATCAGCGGGGCTTGCGAGCCGTGAGTGCTGCTGTGGTCTGGGTGCCTCGGAGGAGTCGTGGGGAGTCGGGGCAACGTGTTGGAACCATCGCAAGGAGCGGGTCGGCGGCGGGTCCCCGGTGCAGCGGGCGCGAAGGGGTTGGAATTGGCACCGGGGGAACCGGGTTTGTCACGTGGGTGTGAAAGTGGAGTGTTGGTGTACGAGGAGATGTCACAACCAAGGAATCGGCCAATGGGTGGCTGCAAAGAGGGCAGGTGCCCCCACTTTTCCCCGTGTGGGCCATGCCATGTTGCCATGTTGACTGGACCAGGGGTCCTCTGGCGTGCTGGATAGGGGGGTGGCCCCCTGGCAAGTTGGCGTGTGGTGGCTCGACAGGGAATGCACCCAACCTATCCAAATTCCAATGATTTATAGGCCCACCAAGTTATAAAGTGGAAAGGATCCAGAAGTGGCAAAATTTCGGAGTTTTTCACAGTTGGAAGCGTGGGAGTGCCCATGTTCGCGACGCCGCATAATGACCATTGTTTCACTGGGTGGATCACTTCTGCTTGATGGCTTGCGACTAGTGGGCATGTCAAAGTGCGAATCGCTGCTTGAGATTGAAAGAAAAAAAATGGTGTTGCAAAAAATATTGTTATGGAACTTGCAAAGGTTACTCCCACCAAGATGTTATTTTCCTTGGTGGCCACACACAAAATGTTGCATTCCCTGGTGTCGCATTGTGCTGCTAGCCTATGTATACTCCTTTGCACTTGTCGGTGCGCGAAAATTTTTCTCCCACGGACTTTTTTTCACCGCGAAAATTTCTGCCGTGTGAACATTGTCGCTGCGCGACCTTTGCGTGTGGGGTACCGCCTTGGTTGTAGCCCGCTCGGAGGCCCAGCAAACTGAGGGTCCTTTGGCGTTGTGGGTGACCAGCAGGGCCTGCCCGAGTGGCCATCCGCGAGGCCTTGGAGGAGCGCCCGGATCGGCGCCCCACCGCCGCCCATTCGCGCCGCCCGCGATGGCCTAGGATGGGCCCCACCGGTGGCCCGGGTGTGCGCCAGCCCGAGGAGCGAGATGCGCCGCAAGATAAGCCCCTCGCGGGCGCACAATCGCGCCGCCCGCGCTGCCTTGAATCGCCCTGGTGGCGCGAATGGCCAGCCGATAGGCACGATAGGCGCGACAGGCGCGCCCACATTCGCCTGCCCATTCGCGCCCTCCGCGGTGGCCTGGAACGGCCTCCGCAGGCGATGCGAATGGGCACCCGCGAAGCGCAAGAGGCGCAGCAGGAATGGCGCCTCGCAGGCGCCCATTCCTATCACCCACGGTCGCCTGAAATGGCACCCGCCCATGGTGGGAATGGGTGCCCATGAGAGGCGACATGCGCCGCAGCATTCACGCCGCATCCGGAGCCACCCTGTGGGCCGTCCCCAGGGCGCGCTCCTTGCGCGTTCGACGGGCTCGATGCAGGCACAGATTCGGTCGCCGATCGCTTTGCAAGCCACATTGCGCCTGTGCCCTCGAAATGCTCCCAAAAACTTGTGGGCTCCATGGAGACTCGGCCAGCCGATGGCCACTGCCCTGCGAACCCCCCGCTGGCCAATTCAGGGCTTCTTTGCCACTCGGCGGGGGCCACACGCCGCAGTGCAAAGCCAAGAGGTCAAACTGCGTGCCAAGCGCCTCACCCACCCCTGAGGAGTGCCGAAAAGTTCGCGGGCAAAAAAAGTTCACGGTACCAAAATTTTCGCGGAGAAATATTTTCGCGCACTGGCTCGACCGCGAAATGCGCGAAAATTTTTCTCCCGTGAAAATTTTTCGGTATACAGTATAATTGCCAGTACATTCTCACCTCATTCTCTTGCCGTTTAACAACCTTACAGGAAAAATGGGCATAAGGCTTTCAAAATGTTGTATAGGCGTAGCAAACATTCCCCACAATACTACATGGGCATCCAAAATACTAATGTGCTAGAGGTTTTGTGACATGACATAGGCATAGCAAACGAGGAAGTGGCCAAAAAAAATGAATTTATGGGAGGTGGGCATACAAAGATGAAAAATACCTTATACCCATTTTTCCTGTAGTAGTGTTGTTTTATAGTGTTTTGGATATGGCCGCAAAATGTCAATGTGGCATTTCCATTGCATTTGATCACTTGTGACATAAGATGACTTGACTGCAGTGAACACCAAAGACAAGCCAAAGACCGCCACATGTGCTACCTAGCCATTTCTCGCATGTTACACTTCACATACATTGGTCCTTGACGGGTTGAGCTCGGTGGTTAGACACCGGCAACCGGAACAGGGATCACGACCAGTGGTCATATCCTTGCACCAAAACTACTAAAAGAAAAAACGACGGTCTCTCAGTGCGAGCATTGCCATCTCGTCGTGTTTGTTGGAGGCACATTGACCTAAACCCCAACGTTCGCAAGAGCCCAACCCGAGACCCCGCTGAAGATCCGCTCTTTTGCGTGACGTCACCGGCGGTACCCCGCCCCCCCTCCCCTGATTCGCTGCTCGCCACGGGGCATCCTCCCCATTGGTTGATGTCATCCTCCGATCCCCACCCCCTCACCTCCACGTAATCCGCCCACCTCAGCCCGAGCGAGATATTTTCAGCGGCCACATCCATTGACACACTTGGCCGGCGTGGGCCGGTGCGGCCCCCCCCCTGGCGCCCACCACAAGACTGCCAAATCAGGGCGAGGCGCGAGAGGACGTAATCCTCCCCACACCGGCCACCACACACGCACTCCAACCACCCAGGCGGGCGCCACACGCCCCCCTCACAAGTCGAGCGGCCCGCCGCCGTTGCAACAACGCAGTCTGAAAACACCCCGTCCGGGAGGCAGCGGGAAGACCCGCCGCCCCCTTGCCTTGAGCCTCTGCACGCCGCTTGGCTGCGAGCGACATGCCTGAGGCTGGGGTGAGCAAGTGGGTGGTGATCCCGTGCCCGGAGGAGGGCGGCGTGCCCGCCAGCACAGCCCAGTCTGAGGTCCTGGAGATCGCGCGCGTGGTGTGCGAGTTCTCACAGCTGGCGGGGCTCAACCAGTCGCTGGCCGCAGACTCGGGCGCATCGGTGAGTGTCCCCCGCTCCCCGACGGGCGCCGGCTGCGATTATCGAAGACGTCGACCTGACGGCCAGTTCGCAATCTCTGAGGCCGTGTATGGTCGCGAGAACCGCTGTGTGGATCTGCAGGCGAATGTTTTTACAGCTGGGATCGAGTTGGGAGATGATGAGTGGAGGGGAGATGGGCTGGTTGGCCTGGGTAGCTTTTGATGCGGCCCGGCGGTGGATGGTTTCGATTGGTCCGTCGCTGACACTCGGCGTGCTGTGACGACAGGCCGATGCGCTGAGTGGTGCGAGCCAGACAGAGCGCGACGGCGACATGGCCTACGACAGGGGAACCGTGAGTGTCGTGTGCGGGATGTCGCCATACCCCCCGCCACCCCGCTGTTAATCCCGAGCAAACCCCCCTTCTGCAAATTTGCAGTGCGGGCTGAGCCGCCGGTGTGTGTTCGCAGTACGGGAACGCCATCAACGAATACACGAAGGCGCTGAAGAGGGAAAACAGCGCCGCGCTGGAGGGGCAGCTGATGGCCAAGAGGAGCGCGGCATTTGCAGCGTGAGTGGGCGTATTCGCCGCCCCGTGGGGGCACACGGCGCTGGACGAGCTGCGCCACATTGGACAGTGCCCTGGCGCCCAATCTGGACACCGTGCATCGTTGTGGGACCGCTGGACCGGGAGCGCGCTCTGGTGCTCGCATCCCGTGCCCTTGCGGGCCCGTAAGTTTTGCGAAAGTCGAGTGCGACGCACAGATGTCTTCACGGGACTGAGGCGGCCCTGCGAGGCGCCGATGGGCCCATCGAGCATCTTTGCTGGCGTCGTGTCGCTGCCCGTTTGAAGCTATTTTTGTGTCTTGGTGCAGGCTGTCCACGGAGCTGCGGTTTCGACCGGCCACGGCGTCGGCCCTCTATGGCATGGACCCCTACGACCTCGCGAGGCTGGCGTTGAAGGACGGGCAAAGAGTGTCTGAGCTCTTCCCCAGGCACCCCGAGGGATACCTTAGACAGGTAGTGTGCAACAACTGGCCACAGCAGCGCTGCATCGGAACAGTTCTGCGCTCAACAGTACAGATTCCCCTCCCCTTTTGACCTTCGAAACACTGTGTCGTGGACGCGTTGCTGTCTTTGTCACAGCGATTCGTGTATGCCAGCCTAGCTGGAGGCACAGCGCCACCTGCATTGTGCGGCCATGCAGTTGACTTTCCCAAATGTACCTGCTAATTAGCAGCTCCAACACTACACAGCCATTGCCCCTCCGGCGTTTGGTGTATGCTGCTGCTCGCTGTGACCTTGCATGGTGTTCCTTCCTGTTGCTGAAGGGATTTGCTCACTACCTGCTGGAAAATTATGCCAAGGCGGAGGAGGCTTGTCTGGAAGGGCTGAGATGGGACATCGATCGTGATTCTCTTAAGGTATTCAGTTGTGACAGCCATCACAGGAGTCGAAGAACCCCACGACATGCATTCACTCTTGCACAGCTTTTGTTCAGTGCCAAATCTCTGTTGCTGTGAAAAGACTCTGCATCGTAGTTAGGTGATTGACGTATTGGCCTCTGAGTTGTCTGGCAAAAAAACTAGATTTGTGATCGTCGCTTGCCTCAGGCTGATTATGATGATCTTGGCTATGAATGGAATAGAATCGTTTAATTACATCCTGTAGTAGTATCAACGCGTGTCAGCGCATGCTGTCGTGCGTGCAATGTTGCAGCTGCTTGTGCACTGATTTTCATACAACATTTGTTGTGTGCTCAGAATTGCCTCAAATTGGTCAAGCACGCTACAGGCGATGCACAGCAGCAACAGGACCAAAGCGCTGAGTGCAGAATGTAAGGAGCATCAATCGTGCATGGTTAGCAAGATACATTATGGATCAGCAGAAAAGAATGTTTCCTGATTACTTCAATGTTGGCTGGCGCCCTGTGTCTTGGGTCATAGCAGCTATGATGTTAAACATGGTGGACGCATGCAGTATGGCAAACTGGCTATGTGGTATTCAGAGTGTGTACTGTCCTAGAACCTTGCACAACGATTGCAGAACTGCAATTTTTGCTTGACTATGTTGTTTCCAGGCCGTTGCAGGCATGTCGAGATGCCGACGATTTGGAGTGTGTACTGTGCATGAAGCTGCTGTGCGAACCAGTGACGACACCCTGTGGCCATTCTTTCTGTGCCCAATGCCTTCGCCGGTCCCTGGACCACAGCAACAAATGCCCATTCTGTCGAACGGTGAGGTCTCCAAATTAGTTCAGCATGGTGTTTGTTGTCTTGTGGTTATGCAGGCTTCAGTTTACCTAATGTTAACAAAGAATGTCGTCCACTTGCATATGGTTGACTTGGGTAACAACACTTAAACGGTTTGAGTTGCAGTCCATGCATTCAGTAAACAGCTGCTGTGTCGATTGAGAGGCCGAAGAACACTAGCATAGAATTTGTGCAAATTCCTACTGGTGTTGACTCTCATCCAAACATTTGCTTGCTTGCTTGCAGGTGCTCCACCTTTCTCAGGAACTCGTTGTCTCAGTGACTCTTAAGACTATCGTTCAAAAATCGTTCCCTGAGGAGTACGCAGAGAGGTTGCAGGAGACAGCAGGTAAAGCCTGGTGTGGGCTGAGAGAAAGGTGACATTACAGGGAACGTAGCAGTGCATGTTGGGCAAGTCAGGTGGCGTTATACAGTATTAGGATTTCGACAGTCCTTTCTCAGGATCAAGTTGGTAAGCGCTATGCGTTTTGCAACCGAGTGTCATATGCCATTCCATTTTAAGCGCTTTCTTGTGGGCTTGCTCACGTTCAAATTGTTGGGCTATCATGTCATCGATGCGATTGTGTTTCTGCCATCTGTGAACAGACCTTAATGCTGCCTCGTCCAGTGGATCTGCCATTCTGCCACTCTTCGTGTTGACAACCCTGATGCCAGGTGACGCGTCCAGCACACGATACGAACCACTGCTAGTTTTCCAGCTATGCACTGCGGCCCTTGTCAGTCAAGTGTTCTCCAATTGTGTCAGGACATGTAACAATTGCAGCTCAGTGGCCAGAATGCGCCTAAGGTAGTTGTTGCCTTGTTGACAGGTAGATTTCCACCTCTATTGCAATTTGGCTGCTGAGAGCATAACAGGGCCCTTGCACATATGTGCAAATTCAGGCACTTACCCACCCACATTTTGTTTATTTGGCAATGTGCTAACTGCCTATTATGATTGTCTGTTGGTGCTGAATGGCAAGCGCCAGTCATTGAAGGATGTGCCAACTGTTTTGCCCTGTCGCTGTGCAGTGTGAGCAGCTGCTGGCCCAATTATCTGCCAGGTCGAAATCTATCTTTGCAATAGGACTGGTTGCGAGTCCTTCTGGAACAACAGCAGGCAACGTTCTGTTCCATTTGCTTGCCCTGGTTGTTGGGGAAGCAGCGTCTGGTGGCTGCACCATCTCCCATTTAGCAGCTGAGCAGGCAACCTACTTTCCAACATTTAGACGTCTCCTGGGACTAAGTGTTAATATGTGAAGTATTACTGCCTTGCATATCTTAGGCGATTTAGGTGGTTTCTGTCCGTGAATGTTGCATTTCGGCAAGGTTGCGTCATGCTGAACGAAACTAAATGGGCAGGTGAGAAGATGGCCCTCAACATTTTCGAGCCACGGTACCGGCTCATGGTTCGGAGGGTCATGGCTGGTAGCCGACGGTTCGGGATGGTGAGGAGAAGCAATGATCCTGATGGCATGGAGAAGGTGGCGTGTGAATGTGAAATCACCGAGTGTGAACCACTGCCGGATGGGTAAGTGCACATACTCCCACCATTTGCGTAGTTTGGAAAGAGCAAGACCCGAAATCAGGTGCAGAATTTAATCACATTTCAATAGGAATATTGTGGGCCCTCTTCAACGAAAATGAGGCACCATGGACGAGGCATGTATGAAACCAAGCAGCATGCACAAAGCATCAGATCTGTGTTCTATGGAGAATGGATATGTTTGGAACGGCCCACAGACCATTGCCTTCCCCACCCCCACCCCCCCTCTCGGCCAGACCTGCCCTGTACCTCAATCTTCATACCAATTTTGGATTCCAAGAATGTTTGTGTCTTGCCTCTATCAGCCGATACTACTTGGAGGTCGTCGGTAGGCGGCGAATCCAAGTCCAGGAGCTCTGGGAGCAGGATGGTTACAGGGTGGGGAAGGTTGCACAGATGCATGACGAGACGCCCACCGATCCACGCCGGGTGGCTGAGTTGTCTACAGAGATCAAGGCCAGCACATCCAACTTTCTGTTGCTGCTTCGCAGCGTCTTGTCCAAGCATGGGCCCCACAACAGCGTGCTGGCCCTCCTTGGCCGCATTAGCGAGGAGCCTATGGCCAGCGACCCGGAGATGATCAGCTTCTGGGCGGTGAGGCGCACCCACATGTCGCTGCATGAGCTTCTTTGCACCATTTGCTGCCGTTGCTGTTGATGCTGATGATGGGTGTCGCGTCCCAAGTTTGTGCATCGCAGTTTGTTTTATCTGTTGTTTGCTGTCTTCACAGCATTGTAGTCGCTGTGATCGTTTTCATTGTGGGCATGCGTGGAAGATGGGGCGGCCATGGCCAGGGTCAATGGCCTGTGTCTGGAATTGCTGTCCTTCCCCTTGACAGCAGTTCGTTGGAGAGTGAGCTGAATGCAGTTATTGCTGTTCAGGCCTGCTTGCTCCCCACCGCCTGTCCGCAACGCAGCCTTCTGCTGCAGACGACCTCCACAATAGAGCGGCTGCGTTGGCTTCAAACACACCTCAAGCAGCTGTGGGAAGCCAAGAAGGAATGGAACATAAAATGACACCCATCGAGACATTTTGATGTGCCAAGGGATAAGCCAGGGAGAGCGGGTGTCCCCTTCAAATGTTTGGTTGTCCGGAGGTCTGCATGGGATTTTAAGTGCGGCACAACGCATGTTAGCGTGATTTGGCTTATGGAGGAAGCGGTTGAATCCTCAATGGATGAATTCTAGCTGCAATAGTGGGCAGCGCAAAGGTGGAATTGATTTCGAACATGGAAGTCGCCTGTACAATTTTTTCTCCTCGCTGCCATGGTCGCCAGTCCTTTCTGCCTTATCGAGGCGATCGGCATCGCTGATGGCGATTGGCAAGAAGGCTCAATATTCATTGTTTGCTACATTCTTTTCTGTATTTGTGAACGGGTCTGGAATTTAAAATTTTGATTGATTCGTCTGCAGCTGCCACGCCCATCTGTACAATCAAAGCTGACTCCGCCTGGGAAGCACATAACATGCTGTTCGAGTTACCGCAAAATGTGCTGTAATAAACAGCCATCTTTGCCATTATGGTACTCGTTCTGGTTCATTCACAACGACTGCCGATGACCTCACTGAATGGGATGGCCCGAGTATGCCACCATTTCAGCCATAGAAAACGCACTTGTCGACAGTGCTGTAAGGGGCAAGTAGCGGATGCACGATGGGCACAGAAAAGTGTGGTAAGAACCGCAGAGCATTGCAAGGAAATGAGGCTGCACCGACTGAAGTCAGATGGATAAAGCGTAATATAGCAAAATGCCGGAAAGATGATAGGGGTGTACTTCCTTACGAGGAATTGCGCATACAGTACAGCAGTAACTGGGAGCTCCGCCTAACCGGGAGCTCTGCGTGGGGGTCGTCAGAGAGATCCCGTCTCACCCACGGGATGCGGCAACGAAGGATGCAGCAACAACAGTGCGCGGAGCGGTTTTGCTTGCACGCCTGGCCGCGGAAGAAAGCAAAACGCCATGACAAGGGTGCCGTGACCCCTCGCCGTGTGGCACCATGAGCTGGAGTGGGAGCTTGCGTAGGCAGGGTGCTGGTTGGCGGAGTGGTGCATTGTGCGCCCGCAGGATGGGCACCTGGAATGGCGGGTGGAGTGCTCCATTCGAAGGAAGAAAATGGCAGAGGACCACCTAACAGTCTTCCCGCCGCTCTTCGTGTATTCCAAGCCACGCAACTTCGTGCAGGAACTCGATGCGTGGGCGCAGGAACTATGGGGACGTGGCGTGGACATGGAAATGCAAACCGAAGGAGGCGTTGTAGCCCTGCTGGATGCGGAAACCCATGAGGACATCTGCGGCTGGCTGGAGTGAGCCGCCGAGCGCCGCCGAGGTTGGGAGCCAATGTGTCTGGTCACCAGAGCCCTTCTCCATGAGCTGCAGGCTGGAAACATGGCCTAGCTGTCGGGATGAGGGGCAGTGCCGGTGCTCTTCTCGGTTGCGTACCAGACTGAGGTTCAGCCAGAGATACGGTGGGGCGTGCGGTTAGAGGTGGCGCCCCAGACCAGCAATGCATGGACTATGTAGGGCACAGGAAGGAGTCATAGAGAGGCATTCTGGGAGTGGGACTACGAGCGGGTCTAGCGCAACGGACGGGCTTACGGCCACTTCACCAAGAGGTTGCTGCGCGGACTTCATGGCTCGGAGGTAGCCTAGAAGCGGGCGGTGAGCCGGTAGAGTAGCATGTGTATTAGGTGGAGTTCTCAGTGTGAAGGGGTACCTGGCACCAGAGTAGGTAGCTCCAGGGGAACGATGGGGCCACAGGAGTTTTGCGGAGGATAGTGGTGGAGTTCCGGGAATGGAACGTGGGGTGAGGTTCGGAGTGAGCGAGAAGGGGACACAATGTGTTGCAAGAGTATTTAGTCAGTGGTGACCGAGAGGGCAGTGTCTTTTTGTTGAACAGACCCGAACAAGTTTGTAAGAGCTTTGCCGTTTGTCCACTATGTGTGCCACCTGCGAGCTTGCGAAAACTCTCTTGTGAGACCGCAGTTGGAGCAACATGCTCGGAGCACCTAGACCAGCTGGGGCACATGGGGCACTGCCGTCTCGATTGTCAGGACCTCATCGATCGCCGGTTTTGACCGGTCATGAAGGTAGGTGTGCGCAGCAGCGCATGAGTGTGTGCTTTGACAGAGGCCGGGGCAGTTCCGACCCTTAACCGACAGTACATTCTGGGCGGCCCAGAATGCTGGGTTACCTAGCATGAGTTACGCGGAGACTCAGGGCTGGGTTGGAACTCGAGTGCATGTTACCCTTGGTAGGCACTGCCGTGAAAGGATACTAAGCTGTAAACATGGTGTGATGGTCTGGGGACAGAAATTGATCGTGGGGTTGGAATGTATGAGAAGTTACTAATCCATCTTAGCTACTGACTCATACTGATTGAAGTACAGTGCTTTTGGAATGTGTAGGCTTGCATGGTATATGCAAGTCTAGGTCACAAACTTTACTAAAGTGGTGATTTCATAATGGTGGACTAGACAGGCTGGATTTGGCGTAATCCGTTGTGTATATCAGACTAACTCCAGTATACGGAAAGCCATAACACCTAATTTTGCAAGGTGCTGCTATCTATATAACTGAGGGCGGCAGGTCCATTTGTGGGACGTCACTTACCACCACCTGTACGACTTCGCGTACGGTGGAAAGTGTGCTGCTGTCTTTCTTTAAACCTCGGACACAGCCAATTGCCCGGGAGTGCTGGGAAACCGCTTAAACTGGCTTTGTGCTCGAGCGCTTGGAGTACTACAGCTGCAAATGCATTAAATGGTGGTCATTTGTTGGTAATGTGACAATGCCCATCCAAATGTCTTCTTGAAGGAAATGGCCGTTGATACGATTCAAACGGCCCCCTTTGGAGTGCACACGGGAAGTGCGAATCCATGATTGCGGATGTTTCAACGGTCTTGGTACATGGCCAGATGCAAGGACATACCACACACAACACGCCCAGGGTTTATATAATTAACTATCCTGTTAATGAGTTTCTGCCTAGGACGACGATGGGTGGGCGCGGATCGGCCAGTCTGGGCCGTTCCGTGTCTTTGGCCAGTTTTGGGGCCATCACTAGGCTGGTTTCTGTCACCCCTGTACTCGGGGTCAGTTCTGCCCGGCGGATCCAAGGGCAGTTGGGTTGAGCCTTGTACCTTGGACGCAGCCAAGGGGACCGGTCAAGCTGGCCCTTGGGTTTGGCGGGGAGTTTGGCGGCAAGTGGGAGCGGCTATTTTAGGCGCGACCCTTGGCGCCCCCCTTTATCTTGTTTCGCACCCGCCCAGCCCACCCTAATAGAGTGAGTTCGGTTAGCTGTGGGATGGAGAGGGAGTTGAGTACGAGGAAAGGGGAGCTGATTCTGGGTTGAGTCACCATCAGAGTGGCATTGAGTACTATGCGAAGCGAGGGCACGTTCAAGTGGGCACGTTCAAGTGGGTCGCCTATCGGGTCTTGTTTTAGTAAGGTGAAGGACACCAAACTGTGTGCATGTAATGTATTGTCGTGTGGGGAACGGTGGTTGAAGGAGACCGGTAAGGCAGAAACATATTTGTTCACCCTTCCCACAACGAAGAGCCTTGCCGACGGTGGCAACGGCCCCCGCAACTGAACAATTCGAATCTCCTTGCACCCACAGAACTTTCCTTTTCATGTGACAAGGACCATCACCCATCACCAACCAGCCATACCGCACTTCAGAGATGCCCACTCATCGCCACAATACAAACCACTTTATAAAACATATGTCGAAGGTGCCCATACACTCAGTGGTAATGTACAAATATGTACAAGTCGCACACCTTAAGGCATAAGTGATCCACCCAGTAAAACGGTGGTCATTATGCGGTGTTGCGAACAATCTTCCATTGCGTTCATCTTCGAACATCATTCTCGTTTTTGTTTCCATTTCTGCCGGGCCGGGCTTCTTGTCCCACCCAGGTCCACACACACACTGGACCAATACATTGCACGACATTGTTTGTCCCAATACAACCCGAGGTACCCACAACTTAGTGTGCCCAATCGCTTTGCTAGTAGTTAAGCCAGTCCCATACAAGACTCAACCCTTGAGTCAGACCCACCACTCCTCATTTCCACGTCCTTAACTCCCACACTTGCCCAAATCAACCGAACATCACCCTAATAGGGGGGGCCGGGCGGGAAGCGAAACAAGATAAGGTGGGGACCGAGGGGTGAGCCTAAGTAGCCTCCCCGCTCGCGCCCGCCAAAGCCCGCCGCTCCCAAGGGCGCCAAAAAACCACTGGCCCTCCTTGAACGCGACGGACCAGCCACTGACCCAAGGTACAGGGGGACAGAGACCCCAAGGGGCCGCCAAAACTATTGTACTTTAAGCAGCGCTGTCCCAAGTGGGTCATCGCGCCCGCCCCTCGTCGCCCTGGGCGGAAACCACTTAACAAGATAGTTAATCCAATTTCCACCGGGCCGGGCTCCTTGTCCCACCCAGGTCCACACACACACTGGACCAATACATTACACAACATTGTTTGTCCCAATACAACCCGAGGTACCCACAACTTAGTGTGCCCAGTCACCCTCAAACACACTGCGCTCCTCCGGAGCAGAAGATGTGGCCATACCTGTCATGCAAGTCCCGGGCGGTAATCGTCATCCACCCGAAAAGGCGATAGTCCCACTCTGATGGGATGCGATACACATCGATGTACCGCCAGAGGGCAGCGCCCCGCCAGTCGCCCCAGTGGCGGATGCGCTGTTTGGGCACCTCCAAGGCGAAGCAGGCCGACGCCCCACCCGCGCGTACACCATGGTGATCGAAAGCGCCCAGGTGCAGGTCGGGAGAGGAGGCCAGGAGGTCCCGAAACCAGGAGGAAACCGTGCGGGCGGATGGGTCGCGTTCGCCCGGGAGAGTGTAGAAATGCGACGGCGTCCCACCCGCATCCGCCCAGGCGCGATCCCGAAAGGCGCCCCAACGCAGAAGTAAATTCACCAGCTCGGGGGCGCCCTGCGAAGGCCAGGAACGGAGGCGGACAGCCGGGTCTGAATCGGGCTTGAGCTTGGTCTTGCGCTCCCGGAAGATCACAACTCCATCCGTCACCCGCACGTCGTCCAACAGAATGAAATGGCCGCTCTGGGCCCGATTAAAGAAAACGAAGTCCAGCAGGGCAGAAACCGACGCCCGCAGTAGGAGGAGGTCGTCGGTGTGTAGGCCCTGCTCCAGAATGCGGAGCATCAAGGTGGCCGGCACCGGAGCATGAGAGGCCGCATGTTCCGGGCATTGACGACGCCATGACCGGGTGAGCAAACGGGTCACCCGGTCGAAGGCGGAAAACTGCAGATGGCCGGCGACCTGGTGCACCATGGAAATGGCGGCCAGGTACTGCGGGAGGCTGCGGACGCCCACCCGACCCTCCTCTCGTAGAAACCGGATGTAACGGTAGATCGTGGCCGGGCGGGCGGGGAGGGCCTGGAGCTCCACGGAGGCGCAGAACGCCTGGAACTTGGCCTGCATGGACCGCCGCGTTGACTCCGTGTAGAAAGACAAAAACTGCGACTGCATCCAGGCGCAGTCCGATTGCAGCATACCGTCGACGTCCAGCCCGTAGAGGGGGTGATCAGTCGGCATGGCCTCCACCGGGAGCGGATCATCGGGGGGAAGCGCGACCTCCCCGGAGGGTGACCGAGCGCCCGCCCCTAGGGAGGCTTCCGAGGGCGGACATGAAATGCCCGAAGGTTCCACTTCGGCGGAGGAAGGCGGGCCGGAAGAGTCGGATCCCCTGGGCGAAACATCCCCGGATGGCGGGGAATCAGAAGGTCCTCCGCCGCAAGAGTCCGGAGCGGCTGAAACCAAAGCGCGCTCGGCCAATCCGGCGCGACGACGACGGCCTCCACGGCGGGCCGAGCGGCGAGGAAGGAGACGAGCCGGGGAAGGAGGCACCAAGGGGGGTTGCACCAATTGGTGTCCCCCGTCCAGTCTTGGAGAAAGGCGTCCGTCCCTGCGCTCCCCACGTCCGCGTGCAGGCTATTGTACCTTGGGCAGAGGGAACTCGCCGCGGAAGCAAAGCGGTCGCACGTCCGGCGACCGAAGCGCTGAGTCAGGCGCCGGAAAATGGCCGGGTGCAATTGGTAGTCGTCCGCCACCCGAACCCGGGACAGCCTGTCCGGTATGACGTTGTCCTCCGACTGAATATAGTTCGGGTCGAGCAGGAGGTGGCGCACCGTACAGACTCAGTGCAGCTGACGAAGGGGGGTGAGGAGCTGCTTGGAATGGGTAGTCATGCTGCGCAGGCAGTACATGACCACCTGGTTGTCGACCAGCAGCTTGAGCCTCGAAGGAAGGCCAGGGGAAGCAGCCGGAAAAAAGCTGAGAATGGCTCGCTCCACCGCCTGCATCTCACGCACATTGATGTGCGTTAAGGAACGGTCCCAAAACCCCCTCGCGAGGAGGGGGCGGGACCTCTCCGGGGGAGCGAAGGTGGGCCCCCAACCGGTCAGACTGGCATCCGTTGCCAGAGTACCGGCGAAGGGGATTGCATCGGGGTTGAGTGGACGGCCTTCGCAGCGGCGGATGTTAACCCACGCCTCCAAGTCCAGCCGGGCTTGGGGGGAAAGGATCAGGCGATCCCGCCAACTGCGCTTGGAGCGAAGAACCGCGTAGAGGCTTTGCAAGAAAAAGCGTGCCAAAGGAAATGCCAAATAAAGGGAAATGGCGAGGCCGCAAAAACGTGCCAAGTCCCTTGCCACAACCCAACGGCTGGATCGCAAAATGCGGGCCTGATTGGCGATCAACGCGGCCTTGTCGGGAGGAACCTCAAAACGGCCATGGGCCGTATCCACAATCACCCCCAAATGTTTCTTACGCATGACTGGGGTCCATTGACATTTCCGCTCCTTGAATTGGAGGCCCAGCGAGGCAAACACACCTCGAACCAACTTCGACCATCGAGTCAAACGTGCGGCATCATGCATGGCCACCAAAAAATCATCGAGATAAGCCAACAAAATGGCTGGCGGTTCACTAGTATACACTTGAAAGTATGAAGCTATTGAGTCATCCCCTGCTAGGCACCCGAAACGGAAATGGCGAGCAGCCTTGGGGCAACTGCCCGGGGACCTCAAGAAACGACCCACAACAAGCATCAAATGGGTAAAAAAGAAAGGAGCCAACGAAAGTCCAAAAGGGAGAGCTTGACAAGCGAAAACTTCATCTCCCATTCGAAATTGGAGGAAACATTCCTCCGACCGACACACGCGAAGATGATGATAAGCATCTTTGATGTCGAATCCCACCAATGAGTCATGTCGGCGGAGTAAGTGACCGAAGTCATGTAATTTCTCGTAACGAAGGCCCACCTTGCGAAGGTGACGGTTGACCCGTCGCAGATCGATGCAAAGGCGGTACTTCATGACTCCATCTTCCCGCCCCTTCTCCACCAGGAAGGCCCGAGAGATGCGCGAGGTGGGGCCCGGCTCCACTTTGGTGATCGCCCCCGAAGAGAGGTAGTCCGCGCGAAGGGATTGCCAGGCCGCCCGTTCCTCCGGGGAGCGGAGCGGGTAGGAGCCCTCGTCGAAGGGAGCCGGCGGTCCACGCGGTCCCCACAGTAGCGGAGTCCCGGAATGGATCCATTGGAGGATGCGGGAGGGGGCGCCGATGCGACGCCACGCCGAAAGGCGTCCACGGAGTCGATTGTACGGGAAATGCTTCACTGAGCCGGCTTGGGGGAGGGGCCCGGAGGGCGAGATCCCTTGTGGGCCTTGGGGCCGGTCGAGGGGGCCGAGGTCGACGGGGGGGAGGTAGCCTTCTTGGCGGCCGCGGTCTTGGTGGCGTGCTTCAATTCTTGCGTCAAGAGCTCCTTGCGCATGCGCTCGATGGTCCCGTCGACGTGAGCGGTGCCGAAGCGTAGTCCGCGGTCGGCGAGGCGGATCTCCGCCTGGATGGCGCGCCACGATCCCTCCAAGCCCGAGCCCTTGTGCTTGGCGTGGATGCGCTGCAGAGAGAGCTGGTCGTGGAGAGCTTCGGTGACCTCCACGTACGAGTAAAGGTAGGGGAGGAGGAATTCCCATACGGACGCCGGTAGATCGGGATGGGCGGCCACCTCCACGAAGGCCGCAGTCGTATCGAACAGCCGGGAGACCGGAGGAGCCCAGCCCACGTACTCTTGGAAGTACCCGGAGTTGGCACCCAAAGAGGCAGCGACCGCACTCCCCTCGGCGGTGTCGCGGACGTCGAACCAGTACGGCGAACGGGCGCCCACCGGTGGGGCGACCGGGTTGTTGATGGACTGGGGGAGTAGCGCCGGGTCGGGCAACCAGCAGGCTTTGATAGCGGAGGTCGGAATACAGTTGTTGAACCGGCGAGCTTGGTCCCGGCACCATTGCTCCGCAGGGGACGGGTTCATAGGCGAAAACTCGGCAAGAGCCAGAGGTCGCGACCCACTCTATGGGTCCGGGTTGTGCCAAAGGGTTGGCGCGAAGCGAAACAAGATAAGGTGGGGACCGAGGGGTGAGCCTAAGTAGCCTCCCCGCTCGCGCCCGCCAAAGCCCGCCGCTCCCAAGGGCGCCAAAAACCACTGGCCCTCCTTGAACGCGACGGACCAGCCTCTGACCCAAGGTACAGGGGGACAGAAACCCCAAGGGGCCGCCAAAACCATTGTACTTTAAGCAGCGCTGTCCCAAGTGGGTCAGCGCGCCCGCCCCTCGTCGCCCTGGGCGGAAACCACATAACAAGATAGTTAATCCCATTTTCAAGAATGGTGCAACAATGCACTTGTGCGTCACTAACTGTCGTGCTTCTTGCTATTCCTTCCAAACTGTTGGAGGATGAGGATTCATGATTGCAAGGAAAAGAAACATGGCATGCAAATGGCACCCGCCTCAAGACGCAAAAGATCATTGGAGAACGACGACCAGTAGCTGCCAGATATCCGAGATCTTCTGAGCGAGTCTTGTAGGCAAGCGCTGCTTAGGTTAATGCCTTACTGCCGTGTCGTTGCCTTATCGGTAACCAGTTGTCCAGTCTCTCCCCCCCCCAAATTCCCATTTCATGTGGGCCAGCTACACCTTGACATCATACTGAGTATGGACCACACTAATGCCCTCTGGGCCGCTCCTAATTTAGCAAATGTTACCAAAGGCAGCCTCGCTCTAGACCTCTCAAGCTCAGGTGGCCACTCGACTTCATGAAGTTTTGTCCTGTGCTAGGTGATGGGGTAGCATTCACAATACAGTAATGGGCTCCAGGCTTGGTGTGTGTGGGTTGGTTCATGGCACCCACGCGCCAGGTGTCCACACATTACCAGGTGTTCACGCTGCATAAGGTTTGCCCTGCGTGCTCCGTCAGGGCACCATTTCTGTCCTGCCACACATCCCTCGATGCGCTCATTAAGCACTGGAGCAGATCCCTCTGCTCAG